>BMAO01003986.1:0-114143 GCA_019973975.1 Trichonephila clavata | reverse complement strand
TATTAATATTTATGATAAACGAGAAGACATTAATTTCAATATTATAAAAGTACCGCATTGGGAGAATAATGTACATGTTTCAATATTCAGAAATATTGTTATTAATTACACACAACGCAATAAATTCCTAGTTTCAAATAAATCAGAAAAAATAAAGAAACATAAACATTTTAAATACTGTTTCATTCAAAAATACCCAATTAATTTTATTAATAGATATTTGAATAAAGGAATTCTAAATAGTAAGGATTAAATTTCCATAGTTTTTTTAACAGGTTATTATTATAAGTTTATTACTCTTTCTAGAAAGATATACCCCCAAATTCTAATTTTAGATAAAATCTAATTTTAGAATAATTAATTAGATAAATAAATTAAAATAAATATTTAAATTTAATTTAATTTTTATATTCTTTTAAATCATACAATCTTAGTGTCCCTAAGGTAATTGTAGTATGTGTACAATGCTTAATGTATTATAACTATTCTATTCACACTTTTGCTAAGTGCTACTTTTCAGCCATTGCTTTGTTTTGAATATGTATTTAGGTCCTGAATCTGACATTAACTTGTTTATTGTACTCAGATTTAAGGCGGGATCTGCATTTTTGCATGCAATTATTAGGTAAGTTACCTTTTTCTCATAATGGATTTAGATTTTCTATCCATTATTTGCAATAGGTTTTTGCTCAGTATTATTAACAGAAAAAGGGGAAGTTTGACGGGCCACAAGACATGTTCAAACCCACTTTTATATAAAAAATTTTATATAAAAGCCGTCCCAAGTCAGCAATGTTGATAATACTGTAGTATCCATTCTTTTATATTTTTTTATATTTATTTCTATATTTTGATTTTTCATATTTCCTTTTAAATCCTGTTGTCGAGTTATCTTGCAAAATTTTGATTTTATATATATATACTGTCCAAATTAACTGGGAAAAAATTAAGAAATTCTATATTTTTTTCACTTTGTGTCTTAATATAGACCTGTAAATTTATAAGTCGAGAATATGAGTCAGTTAGGTGAAATAAGAGGTAAAAATGTTGCAGAATAACTTCTGAATCAACATTTTATTCACAGCACATTAACTAAATTTAAATTATATTCTATTGCCAGAAAAAATTTTACGTTAGCCAAGAAATAAATTACAAAATAAATCGGATGCTAAAATATAATCTTTGGCAAATAGAAATTATATTATTACTAAAATATTAATACATGCACAAATCATTATCTAATTAATTAACAATTAATTAATCAATAAAAATAAATTTTATTAATTAATAAAAAATAAGTTCATTTTAACTGTAATTTTAAATCTGCAAAAAATGTTTTTCATTGTAAATTAAATCAGTTGCAAAAAAAATGTAAGAATTAAATTTCTCTTACACACAGACAAATGCAATGGATTACGCATTATAATGAAATATGACATCTATTTGCAGATTGGTCTGCTGAACAAATTATAGCTTTATTCTTATATATATGCATAGATTTTTGACGCATTCTTCACTTTATCATATTTGAACCTTACACACACACATTTACAGCTTCTTCAAAATACTTCACAAGTTGTGTATGGCATATAAGTCTGGTAATTTGTCAGGCCAATTAGGCACATTTATTTTATTTTCTACAAGGAAAGTTTTATTACTTTTGAAGTATAATAATAAGAAAAGTCATGTTGAGAAATATCCTTTAAAACCTACATCGTAATATTTGAATTCTTTATACCTAGAATAGGAATTGAACTTTCAGTGACATTAATCGAGAAAATATTTTCCAATGTTCTGTTTCACAGGGTGTCTGCTCGTCTGTCTAAAGTTCAGGTTCACTTTCACCTCATCGCATGACGTTTCCTTTATAATCCTGCACAAGTATATAAAATTCATCACTGAAAAAATTATGTATTTAATCCACAATCCATAATTTCTCTTATTTTGTCCATGCTAAACATTTTCCTCTCATTTTAAAAGTTAAGTGTTTTTCTTTTATTTTGGTCTTCTTGTTGTTTGGCCAGATTTCAATTCTGAATAAATCTTTTTTTTAAAATTTAAACGAGCTTTCCTTAGATTAATTTTACTGTCTCTTAATAAAATTGTATTAGTTCTTGGAGTAGTTTTCTCCAGTTGCTCCCACATTTTCTTCTTCTTTAGGGGACGATTATTCCGATTTTTTTATTGTTGGCGGGACTCTCAATACATTTGATAAGTCTACACCTACAGCAGAAACGATATTTTTCACTGTTATAGAAGTGCAAACTTTCAGAGTAATAGTGTTTGCTTATTTCTTTGGAGTTAAGTTTATTTTTTATAAATACAAAAGTAACACGTTTCACACAACTAACCATTTTCACAAAAACTAAAATCTACCTATTATACTCAGAATCTCACAAACAAAGATAATCAGCGCTTCTCAAACTGCGAGGCGTGATCCATTAGGGAGGCGTGACAACAATACGAGGGGGACGCGAGCATATTGAAAAGTCAAAACTAAAAATTATTCTAACATTTAATTATTTACTGAAAGTAAACAAACAAAATACATTCTGACATAAAAAATACATATTTGCACTGATATAATACTTATAAATATATCAGTATTGCGCAATATATTTAATAAATAATTTGACAATACTAAGTTAAGAACATGATTAATAATTGCTGGTAACCCAATTGAGCTTGCCATATATAAAATTATATTCAAAAGTTAAAACATATCTTGATAATCTGTATGGAGGTTAAAGTTGTATTGTAGCCTTAACTTAAGATAATTTTATTATTTAATTTAATACATTGTTATTGTACGGTGGGCGGCGATGAAAATTGTGATTAAATTTTGGGCCGAAAATATTGAAAGTTTGAGAGGCATTGAGCTAAGCGAATGAAATTTCTAATTTATAGTCGAACAGTCATACCACCTAAAGGTAGGTAAAACCAGTTTAAAGTCATTACAGATGGCTCACGATGGTTCATAAACATTAAAAAACGCTTTTCTCAATAAATTTTCATAATACTTATTTAATATACACATTATAGTATTAGGTTAATTAGCTTAGTACGGATAAAGTAACTGTTATTATAATGATTTAGACTAATTAGATATTAAAATATTTAAAATATCGTACATAAAACGAAGAACTAAAAGTTTCTATAAAATGAATAACTGCTATAAAACTATACATAACTACAGTAAAACTTTTTAATAATTCATAAGAGTTATATGTAGGAAGAAAGCATAAATTTACACTAACCAAAAATCTGAACATCATTTTATTCTACAGGTGTGTAAGCAATGATGTGATATTGTTAATTGCAAACATATTTAATTATCTGTTACTTATGAACAAAATCGCATATTCTCATTAAATGATAATAAAGTCACAATAATGATTTAACGACTGTTTGTTTAAACGTGGAATATAAGTTACAGAAGTGCTTCTCAAACTTTCCATATTACGACCCAATATTCAATCATAACATTCATTGCACTCTCCCCCCTCCATTCAATAGCACTGAATAGAATAGTGGGACGTCGTTTATACGAATCAATTGGGACCGGACGCCGCTCGGATAACTGAAAACCGAATGCGATCCATGCAGTAAATGATACTGGACATTATACAAATATTTAGAATCATCGTATGAGGGAAACGGGCTTGGAAAAAAAAAGCTAAATAGGTGCAAAATGTCGCAATTTTACCTTGATTGTTGAAAATAATCACTTATTTTTCGCAGTACCTTTGTACACCTTCGTTTTTTCACTTCAAGGTCTCTGATTCTCTTCAGCAGCAATAGTTGAGTAGGACAGCACTCTGATTGTTGCTCGTAACACTCCATAGCTGTCTCTAACGCAAAAGACGTGTCAGAATTTGAAAAACCCTTGCTACTTTCGTTGTTGTTGTCGTCGTCTTCATCCGTTGCATCTTCGACAGGGTCGGATTCTTATTGCACGGAACTCACTATATCGTCATTATTTAGCATTTGAAATATACAGTCTTCTGCATCGCATGCCATCCAGGTTTCTACATCAACAAAAGAGCATGTATACACCCCTCACTTGGAAACAAAAGAACCTAATATTCCCCAAATATATCTCACCTTGGGTTTTCCCGTCACTTTTGGCTTCACAGGAAACAAATGTTGAGCATTGCACTGTTCGAAAACATATCCGGACTTTGGTTCGGATATTTGAAGCTCCGGATAATAAAGGTTCGGATGAACGACGTTCTCCTGTACTATATTTTGACATTAAAGCCACAATACGACTTTAACCACTTAAGTGCCACTGGCGTATATGAACGTCTCAGCCAACGTATTAATTATTCCGGACGTATATATACGTCTTTCCGAAGTACGATCTTCTTTGAGTATTGCTATCCAGAAAATGATTCCAAAGGCTTTGGAATGCAATAAAAATACCTTAACAGTGCTTATGAAAGATTTACTTATTTCATAGAAATTTACTTATTTATTCATTTTCATCCTCCCCGGTACATCACATACACTCACCTACGGGGAAAATGGTGGTATTGGGGAGCGAATCACGTAACTTTTTACCGACAGTTAAGAGATTAATTATAAATTGTACACATTATCAAGAGAAATAAGTGTTAAATTTTTTTGTAAGAAAATTATATATAACTAGTCCATGGGGTCAATGTTAATTATTAAACCTATTCATAACTTAGTATTGTTAACTTATTTATAAAATACATTTGGGCAATACTGATACATTTATAAATGCATTATATCAGCGGAGATATGTATTTTATACTTCATTACGCCAAAATGTATTTTGTTTGATTATTCTCAGTAAATTAATGTATTTTTTAAAAAATAATCTTTTGTTTTCAACTTTTCAATATGCTTGTGCCCCCCTTGAAGAGTTATCAGACACCATAGGGGGTGAGCCCCACAGTTTGAGAAACGCTGAGTCACAGCAATAAGCTTCGAATACTTTAAAAAATATGTTTTCCTTCATAGAACAGATAACATTTCAATAAATATATTTTTATAATCCATTTTTATTTAGAAATTATTCTATTTTAGAAACAAAAACATTTATTTCAATCTACCCAGGTATAGAAGATCTATTTTTAGCAAGTGCTAAGTAAGTTTCACCTCTTCAACAGGAAGGAAAATCTTGTCTCCCCCCCCCCCTGTCTTCATTATCGAACATATTGTTCTTTCTACAACACAAGCAGTAGACATAAAACAGAGTGTGAACAGAAACACTCTGACTTCTTTTAACTGATACCATTATAATTAGATGTCTTCGTCTTGTCCTCCCATCACGTTTATCAATAGTCAGCCTTTCCCAAAAGCAACATTCCATCCGATTTCTTCTTTTTCTTTTCAAAACAGTAAGAGTAAGACGAACGATAACATCAGTAAGGACCACTAATCGATGAGAATTAAAGAAAAAGAAACTTCACAAACCAACATTTTCTTGAGAGCTAAAAGAATTGAAAGGAAATTTCTGTTCTTTTGTAGGCCTCATTGGTTCCACGAAGTCATATAAAAGATTGTAGGTAGGGATATCATGAAACAGATCTTTTCGAGTGTAAAGTTAATGAGAATAAGAGCTTAATGATATCTTTAAATGTATTAGTGGATCAATGTAAGGATTAAAAGACATTTCATCTAAAATTACAAAGATTCCAATAAAGAATGTTTTTGTGTATAACTCTTTGTAGGAAATTTACTTCAAATAGTATTTGAGAAAATGTCGGTACTTCTTTTTTAACGAATTAAAATATATGTATATATATATTTATTGATTAACATGTGTGTGTACTTGGATGATATTCAACGAAAAAAAAGAAGAAAAAAGATGATACAATACATTTAAGGTATCCGACTTGGTTGTGACAACTTTTTTTTTTAAAATAAGGAGATATGGAAATGTTTTTGTTATTTTTAGATTTGTTTAGTGCATTTTAAGAAAAATGTGCTAAAATTAAGAAGAGAAAAAGGAATTATTACTACTAAAATGGGAAAAAATAGGTAAAAATTGACAAAAAATAACATAAACGCGGTCCATTCTGCACCAAAGGTTTATGAACAAATTTTCAATTTTTTCTATCTAATGTGTTGCTATATTATTCAATTTTCAAATGACCTTCAGGATAACAGATATTTTCTTTTTTACAAAAACTAGAGCACTTTATTTCGGTTACTATATGAAAATGCTTAAAAAGACAGTGTTTTTATTCACATAAGGGACTGTAAATTTTGTAATAAAACAGTGATTGATAAATCTGAAGGTTAAAACAATTCTACTATTATACAGAACTTACAGAAAAAAATTCACACAGATAATTATGTTCAAAAATTTTTTAGCAATCGCTGTCCCCGTTTGAGGATTTTCAGAACACACTTCGAGTAAAACGCGTTTTAAATGTGACATCTTGCCTAAAGTAATGGCATCTGTTTTTACTAAAACACTTGTAGCTTTTGTTCTAGTGAATGGAAAATAATACACTTGGTATTTTTATAAAGCTAATAAGATGGCCCATAAAATAAAATCATAAAAAAGTGACAATTTTTGGTAAAATTCACAGTTTTAGGTTAGTTGGATACCTTAATGACTGAAGCATTGGACAAATGCATTACATTAGAGATTATAAAATTGTTTTCAGGAGCTCAAAGAGTAAAAATTAAATAAAAACTTCAACTTTATTTTAAGTCACTAATATGTTACCTTATTTTGTTATCATAGGAGGTTCAAAAACTACATTTGCATTATTAATGTATTTCAATATTGGAGAAATTCAGATTGGGAACTGCTTCATATTAATTAATATATAACCTGATTAAATTTAATTATAAAATTTAATGCTAAAATTTTAAATATTGCAACTAGCTTTCTTCAATTAAAGTACTTCAGGAGATCAAATATATTTGATTATATTAAAAAAATATACTAGGCAAAGGCTTACTGTCAAGCATGTTCTGAATTCAGAAGTTTCTAACATATTAAGTTATTAAGTTTGATTCCTTTTGAGAGCATTTTTGTAACTCCCAGTTCTACGAAATTGTTTTGTAATAAAAGAAATCAAATGCATTATAAAAGTTAGTGTTCAAAATATGGATAAAAGCTTTTAAAATAACCTCTGATTATGGATGCGAAATGTAATAACCGCTTGGTGAATATTTTTTGTTGCGTTTTATCCACACAGTTCATCTCAAAACATTAATTATTATTAGATGTGACAAAACTTAATACGTATCTTTTACATGAAAGAAACGCCAAAATAATAAGTGATACAGCCTTTGTTTCATATATATACATCGTATTACTCGTTTGTATTGAATAAACGATTTTGAAAAGTAATATAGCTGATTTTTGTCTCAATGTATCTTTAGAACTAGAAGATAAAGACTAAGTTATACTATCTCGGAGATGATCGTGTGGGCATGGAAAATTCATGATAGTCAACGAAAGGTTCCTTTTTTGGGTGTTTAAAGTCTAGTACATAATGTTTTAGGTAGGGGATTTTTCCTGTGTTTTTTTGTAAGTAATTAATAAATAGAGATTTTAAAAGAATGTTGCATTTGTCTCTTCAAAATTTTCTTTCACTATCACATCGATGATGATCTTTAACGTTGATATAAATTTAAGAGTGTATTTGTTCCTTTCTCATAAGAAACACTAGCCGTTAACCACCCACTTTACTGGGTATTTCATGATGTTGCATGGATATCTATTGCTTATATATGCATAAGTTATCGTATTAAGAATTCCAATCAATTGAAAAATATTCGTATAATTCTCGCCTCTTGATTTAAAAAAGGTCAAAACTTCTAAATAATACTTTTTTTTTAAAATTGAAGTATAATTATCTTTTATGCTTTCGTAGCCCCCTCCCCAAGTGTATTTCCGCAAAACCCATTTTTAATAGATCTCTACTCAAGAAAATAAACATGATTTCTATATTTCAAGTGTAAATCTAATAGTTCAAAAACAGAATTTTTTTTTATAAATAAGCTCTTGTAACCCACGTTGAGAGACGATTTCCTCAAGATCCATGCTTATCTAATTTCGATTCAACAGAAGAATCGAACATACTATTTTTTATTACTGTAAGTCTAGTAGTTCGCAAACGGGAATCTTTTTATTAGTAGGCCTGAGTAGATCTCCGCTTTCCCATGGGTCTAATAGTTCGAAAACGGGAATTTTTTTTTATAAATACGCTCCACCCTCCATAGGAGTCAATTTCCTTTTAATTCGTTCTTAGTAGATCTCTATTTAACAAAAAAACACACGACTATCAAATTTCACGTCTGTAAGTCTAACAGTTCAAAAACTGGACTATTTATACGCAACACCTCTTAATCCCTCTGAACGCTTCTTTAGATTTGATTTTTGCAGAATATCTTATGTAGCTTATACCTATAAAAGAAACATGCCTATATATATACCGATAGTCAAGTCCTTAGGTCTCATAGTTCATAAACGGGAATATTTCTCTATAAATCCCTTAAGTCTGTTTTGCGCCATATGTACAAGAGCAGGAAATCAACGCGGAGCACATTTTCGAACACAAAAAATGCCTCAAAAATATAGTGTTTTTAAACTTTAAAACTATTTCATAAATAATTAGTTTCATTTTAACATGTAAGTGGGTAGCTCATTTATCATTACGGTATAGGACAGGGAAGGAGGCGAACCTTTATGAACCAACGTGTCATTTTTTCTAAAGAAGTGTTTAATGAGGTGTAAACGTGCCGTCAAATAACTTTTACTTGAAATTACTGGAAAAATAATAAATCTAAAAACTAACAACCCAAAATTCTATTTACTACGTAAACATACCTTTTGCACTGTATAGTTGTAAATGTTTTAGTTATGCGTGTAGTTCAAATTAAACCAATATTCTGTTGTTGCAGATTGGATGACAAAAAACTTATATTAGGATTGTAAATTGCTACTTTTAGTAGCACGCATGCTGAATTGGAATCATTTGCCAAACGGGTTCTAAGCAGTTAATTATTTTTACTGTGGTTTATTCTTTTGTCAAGACGATTTGTAATTGGCTTCAAAATGCCTTTTTACAGACGATGTTCTACATACTATATTCCGGAACATAAAACACACACCTCTTAGTCACTTTTACTTATAATGCCATATCTCTGTTACACTTACTATTTTGCACTTTTGTAAATATAAGAAAAATAAATTTTAAAATACAGTTGTGACAATGGAATTGACTATGCTAAGCGTAGACAAACTTTGCATCGTTAGCAATTGTAGTCCAACACGTAACTAAGGCAAGCCAATAACGAACGAGTATGTAACCCGTCGCATCGCGACCGATCACTTGCGATTGTTCGTAATACTTCATTGTGAACTTTGTTATTCTAAAATGAAATGCAAACTATTTTGATAGCTGGCATGCCTAAAATACTGTGTCGGCGCCATCAATGGCACGCATTCCACTGATTGGATATCCCTGGTATAGGAGAAATAATGCGGAACACATGTTATAAAAGAAAAATCTGTCAACTCGGATAAATATAAGTAGTATGATAAAATAAGTGATTTGCTACAGGATAGGGAAGCCAGAATATAATATTAACAGCAGAGTACTTTTATATCTGAAATTATTTCCGAACTTAGGTCCTATTCTTTAACATTAGCTGAATACAACCTTAAGCCCTCGCAACGCTTCTTGGGAAATGATTTTCACAAAACACACATTTTGTAACAGATCTCTGCAACTTGAAAGAAACATGTCAACTAAATTTGAAGTATGTAAGTCTTATAGTTTAAAAACGAATATATGTATCTATTATGACCCTTAAGAGAGAGCCCTCGCAACGAACCTTAGTATCGATTTTAGCAAAACCTCTTAGTTAGCGGATCTCTACACCTAAAAAAAAGGGTCTACCAAATTTCAATTCTGTAGGTGTAACAGTACAAAAATGGGAATATATTTATATATAACGCCCCTTAAGCCCTTGAATCATCCCTTAGAGTGTGATTTTTGCAAAACCCTTTCTGTAGTGGATCTCTAGTGTATGAAAGGAACATGCCTACCAAATGTCAAGTATATAAATCTAATAGACTAAAAATGGGAATATATTTAAGTACAAAGCCCCTTAAGCCCTTGAAACGCTCCTTAGGTCACAATTTTTTCAAAACCCTTTCTGTAGCTGATCTCTGGTCAATGAAAGAATCATGCCTACTAAATTACAGGTTTGTAGGTATAATAGTTTCGGAGATATCGTGATGAGTGAATGAGTGAGTCGATTTTCTCCTTTATATGTACATAGATACAGATCTGTATTTTATTTTTATGAAATATTTAATAACCCTACATAAGAAGTAATTGTTTTTTCTTTCTTTTCTAAGCCAAAATATTTTAATAATTGTTTATCCATCAATTAAAATACAATTATTAAAAATTCCTATTTTTTTCAAATATATATATTTAATTTTTTTTCTGATAAAATTAAACTCTTAAGGGTAATTAAACTATATTTACATTAACAGTAATAACTTAACTCAAAAGCATTTTTTTTCATAATTTCTTTCCCATCCCTTATGGTATAGTTATAATTTTTACACTACAGGAACTCTATCTCTATTTTACCACAAAGGCATTGCTAATATTACCCTGTATTTCAATTCCCAATGGAATGTTACAGTTATAATAATGACAAGGTTCATAGCTCTCTCTAGAGACTTATGATGATACCTATTATGGTGAAAAAGAACCCTTTTAGACATACTTGATATCTAACACAGATACCTGACAAAGTGTTCCAGGTACCTTCATAAGAGTAGAACTATGAAGGCTATATATATAATGTCAACTTGATATTACAAGTAGCAACATTTTACATGCAACATATTACGTATCCATGTAGTAATACTATTCAATAAAACTTGGAATGGAACACATGATATTAAGTATATATATATATATACATGAGTTCATATCTACAGAAATAATGTTGTTTTCTGTTTATTTCAATTATGTTACCTTTCTTAGATTTTAATAAGACAACTTAAGTTAATTTTTTTTCTTAAGAAATCATCTTTTGAATGTGAAATGAAAAAACAGGATACACACGCAAAAGCACACAAATAACGTTTTAGTGCATGAAAATGTCCGTTTAATGTAAAAGCATTATATATAACAAGTAAAAATAATAATTAACAAGAACAAAAATGTATTTTTACACATTCAAAAATGTTTACCTGTTTAACAGGCAATATACGTTATTCCCGTTTTTTGATCTCCATGCCCGAAAACTATTATAATCTTCATTGTATTTAATTCAAATCATTGGATATTTAATATTAACTTACCTAAAACTAGTTTCAAATCATAAATAAAAAAATTATTAATTGATGTATACTAATTGAGTTTAAAACTAAATGAGTAACTTATGAATATATTTATTAATAAAAGTAAATGCACGAAAAAAAGCTGATGAAAAAATATATTTTAGATATTTAGATTCTTTTATATATTAAAGTTGGGTATATCGTTTAATTCCATTTTAATTCTAAGTGATAAACATAAATTTAACTTTCTTATGATATCGAGGAAAAAGGATGACATACCGCAATAAATTTTACTGTTTTCTTTTCGCAACAAAGTCAAATTAATAGAAAGATATGCCTTGGTATCAATGGCTCACACAAGAGGAAATTCCTTGAGCTCAAAGCCCTTGTTTTTTTTTCGATTGATTAAAATTTTATGTATATAGAACGTAAAAATAAATTTAGCATTTTTATTAGTAATTATTTTTATTCATTAATGCTAATTATTCATTTATTAATTAATTTTTTACTGGTTTTTGTTCCTGAAAATCAACAAAATTAAAGGAATATCTTGGGCGACGTTTTGAAGCATGGTACAAGAACAGTGGACTTCCAACCTTGGACCCCACCCCCCCACCCTTGAAAAATTCATGTGTGCGCTATTGCTTGATATTTTTTCTATAATAAAACTCCTTCAGTGAATAATATTTATCTATTTTCCCCCAAACATGTACATGATCTATTTTTGCATCTATTTAGTATAATATCTTGTATAATCTTTGAAAGTTGATTTATTAAATTTGGTAAATAATGAAAAAGTTGAGCAGAATGTATGTACCTAGAGCATTTAAAGCGAGTGCAGTAAAAATGAACAAATTCTAAGGCTGTCATTGGTGTTGAGTTCATCATTAGTTGGAGATTTATTGAAAAATCTGCCAAATTAGGGGAATTATTTTAATGTAAAAAAATTTACGTTATATTTAATCTGGAAAGGTAAGAGATACAATATGGATAAACCTGAGCTGGCACCCCCTCTCCTAACTACCACACCACACCAAAGGGAGGACGTTTGAGCTCTCGACAGATTTTACGTGCATCGCTCCCCTACACGGCGGGTCTGCGCTCGAACTCATGACATGCTAGCCACGATCCGATGCCTAGCCCACTTGGCTACCGCGGCCACCTCCATTTGAGGAAAACATCGTAGGAGACTATCAATGTAAATTAAAGAGGGGAAGATCCACTACTGAACAAATATTTAATGTTCAATCAATATTAAGGGGAAAACAAATTATCTGGCATTGTATCTCATTGCTTTTTAATGTTATCTTAGCTAACTAATTGGGAGTTTTAACTAAACGCGAAACATATTTTCACATAGAAAAATGACTCGATTTTCATGAAAATTTATATTATTGTAATTCATACATATGTTTATAGTATAAAGTTTTGAAAATTTCAAAATGTTCCACAAATAATAAATTTTATTTTTTTTACGTTGTAAAGGGATATCACATTTATCATTAAGGTGTAGGATAAAAAATTCGAAACCCAGTTTATAGCAGAAAAAGGGGATCAACTTGGATAAAAAGGAGTATTTTTGTAAAATAGGATGTTCTCTACAGGATAACGAATTGCAAATATATTAATGTTGAAGTACTTAAAAACCTGAGAACTATTCCAAATTCCCTACATATTTCTTAATATTACTTGAAAATATCTTTAACAGATTTTAAGACTACATAGGATCGTACTGAAATAAAACTGTTTATAAATGTCATGAAATGGTTAAAATCTCTAACAATTTTGGAAAAAGTTTTCTTATTCAAACTTAATGAATAAAGGCATAGTTTTAAAATTCAGGGTTATTTTTCAGAACCAAAAGGAATAAAAAATGGAGTAAGGAAAGTGATGTTTTGCATGGTCACTTTTCAACGTAACACTTACCATTTGAAGGCAATAGTTTCACAGATAATATAAAGAAACCATACTTCAAATATCAGCTCAAATTTTAGTGTTTACAGAATACAAAATTATTACTGCAAGGGAGTTTATAAGAGTCTAAGAAAATACTTTTGTTGTTAAGAATGGGACACACAAAATGCATTTTCAAGTAATGAAAATTAAACTAAATATAATTATTGTTTATAAAATAAGATTCTACTAATCTATACTTACAAATTTGAAGAAGTTACTTTTGTTATCTTTCTGAGTTGAATTGTAGACCTACTTATCTTTGACGCAGACACAAATGTAGAAGTATTAACTACATGAGAAAAGATTTAGATATCTTAAGGATCAAGACTAAAGGAATGTTGCCAACGAAATATTGACTTAGAGGAAGATCCTTCAGAAGCCCGGGATCCACTTGTACTATTTAAGCAATGAAAATGAAGAAGTGAATATATGGAACATTTCTTGAAATAGCTGTAACTATTGTAGAAATGGTATTTAACTTCCGTCTTCAATTATGTTTTCTATTTGAAGCAATCTATAGCAGATCTTTTTTACTGGAGTTCGAAAGCATAGCATTTCTTACATCTATTATTCTTAATGCACAATCACAAAGAGAGCAATGGTTGAACGTTCAAGCAACCATGGATGGAGAGAACTTTGGTAAAAATATTTGTAGTTCGGCTACATATGTACGAGGGTTGATAAGAAAAAAGGTTACAAATTGAATAAAGAAATATTTATTAACAATAGACAGAAAATACAAAAATGAATTGAAAGGCTTGCGTGTCTTCGACATAATCACCAAGTCTATTTAGGCATTTGTCAGCACGCAGAACCAACTTCTTTGTCCCGTCTTGGTAGAAATCAGGCCCCTGTTCATTGATCCAGGTCTTGGCGGATGTTTTCACAGTACTGTCCTCCAGCAGCACATATGCTGCACTCTACCATAGCTCAGTCCCAGCTCTGACGAGATTTTACTCAGACTCGTCGATAATTTTGAATCCTTCCCTCAATTCATGCCATATTGATTTATGTCGTTGTAGAACATGGCCGGTCACTCCCTGTTATATTGCGATTTTAAATATCACGTTTGTCTGATTGAAAAGAGTGACGTCATTTTGCTACATGCTGTCTAGCCATTGCTTCTTCACCATAAACTTCCAGGATTTGGCTGTGAGTGTCAGATGTGACCCATAAAAATCAAATCACCTCTAGCACACCTAACGAGACCAATTTCCTAAGCTCTTGCCATTTCAATCGTCCCGTACCGTCTGGAAACTTTCACTACCTACCCGAAAACCAGCTGTAAGGCAAGTAGCACCATTTATCTCCACTCTGGGGAAAGAAAATTTCACCACAATATGTAGTTTTCAAATGCTTCGGCTTGTAACCTTTCTTTTTTCTGTTCATCCCTCGTATTACAATATTAAATAATGTATTGATATTTAGGGCTAATACAAGTAAAATTAAACATAAGAAAATGAATATTAACTGATTGTTAAAGTTCGATCAACGCATTTCAAATATGCTTTTGTATAATTAAATGGAGTTGGTAAACAGTTTTATATACTTCAAATTAGTATATTTTAATATGTATATGATGAAAAATAATACATTTTAATTATATAAATACACTGTCACACTCTAAAAATACTATCTAAATGAATTATCTTTCTTAAACTTTAAATAAAATGCTTTTTGTTTTTCATATTAAAGGAAGAAATCCTGCAGTCACAATGTTTTTGTGTGATAAATTTAGATTTCACTACAAAATGCTAGTATATTTTTTCTTTTGAATATTTGTATTCCCAGATGATAGAATTGATTTAAAGACTGAAAAAGTGACATGTTTTCATATTTTTTACCTCAATTGTTTTCTTTATATATTCCACTAAAGAACTTAAGAGAATAATAAATCTTTTTCGAAATATCTTCATTCGTTTCAATTAGAGAAAATGACAAAAGGTTGAAATAATGCATATTCTTTCAAATATATTACATGCAATTCTTGTAGTTTATTTAAAAAACAACTTGCAGTTTTTCTTTTGGTTTAATGGTGCTAGTAATATTTCAGAAATTTAAAAGTTCTCTTGAGGATATGTGAAAAATGGTAAAAGCTTCATTTATGAAAAGTTTTTTATTACCTTAGAAAATAATTTTAATATCCAGACAGTTGTCGATAGATTGCACTTTTGAAGATGCAATTCTTAAGAAGAATTTAAAAGAAATATTTTTCCTGCATGTAGAATATTTATTCACGCACTTCACTAGATATTTTAAGAAGTTGCAGTTTTACTTTTTAAGTTATAGATATCTGAATTAAGCTCTCGATTGTGTTCAAAAACACACTTATAACCCTTACATCTTGATTAAAAAAGAACGGGGATTGATTTTCTAAACATGGAACATATTTATAATATCTACTCGGTAGCTACCTACCAGCCTTTTGGGAATCTATTTTGACAAAAAAGACACCTACTCAACAAAAGAAAAATGCCTGGCAAAATATAAGTATGTAAGTTTAATAGTTCATAAACGGAACATTTGTGGGTAAAAACTCGGCAGCCCTCATCCACCTTAGGAGTCTATTTGCACAAATCCCGTTCTTTGCAAATCATTGCCAAATAAAATAAACTTACCAAATCTTAAGCTCTAATTGTTCAAGAACTTGAATTTTTGTTCGTAATGCCCCAGCAACTTTTCCCTTTTTGGAGTCCATTTCCGAAAAATCCGTTCCTTACGGATCGCTACTGAACAAAAGAATGTCTAAAGTTCAAGTTAAAAATCTATGTGTTTATTTGTTCAAAAACGGAATTTTTTTTTATAACCTTCCCGTGACTTTCCTTGGATGTCGATTTCCGTTCATTAGTTTTTAGCACATATCTGATTAAAAGTAGAAATATGCCTACAAGATTTTAAATCTGTAGGTCTAATAGTTTCAGAGATCTTGTGAGGAATCATTATTACATAAAAGATGTATCGCAAAGAAAAATATGTAAATCGCAGGGTATATATATATATATATAATATATATATATATAAAATAGACGCGGCCGTTGAAATAGATTTTTTTATATGAACGCTATTGTTGATGGTTTCTTTGGCTGGGATTGACGAGGCAGTCTTGTAATCATTTAAAGCTGCTTTATTATACATATTGAACATATAACGAAAGACAAGGACGACACAATACACACACACACAAACACAAGCTGCAGCCGGCTACATGTTGACGCAGACAAATACAAACACGAAAGAGAGCGGGTCTCCAGGAATCTCGGTATTTATAGGCGGCTCAAATCACATGATCTGAGTGGGTAGCTAGATGTAGTTTAAAATATTCTCGTTAGGCGGTTGGCTAATTTATTATTAAAATGTGGGTCCTGAAGGGATGGACCAAATAATTAAAAGGTATTTATAAGGATTATATTACTGGGAATTATTACATATATATATATACTAGCTGACCCGGCAAACGTTGTTTGGCCATATAAATTATTTCTAGAGAATATTTTGGTTGTCAAATAAAAATTAACTAACTCATTGTAAGTGTGTGGGGATGTGGTATATGATTGAAAGAGGAATGGAGCGCAGTGAACGATGACGGTCTATAAAAGTAACAAAACACCAAACATTCATTTTTTGATTTCTTTGTACTTTTATTATTTTAACTAATAAATTTTGAATTACATCTCTATCACAAATTATGACAATTAAAAAATAACTTAATCAGTCAAGGAGTGTATGATATTTTTAGTGGGTTAATCTTTAGCCAACACAAACAAACTAGATGGCTTACCCACGCGAGAGCATGCCGCGTATAATTATCCGTGGGAAAAACACGGTGTGCCCAAATCTAAGCCACAAACAGGCATCGTTTGGCCTTGAGACTTATTGATTGTCAATGCGAATGCCAATCTAATTCGAAATTGAGAATCCGTTTGAATTCAAATCTGTGGGAATAATAGGGATTCGTGGTAGTAATACATCTTCTCCTCGGAACTTGCCATTCAAAATGCTTGCCTCGACAACGTTTTTCATCAATTTTTTAATGACTAATCGCGAGCCGTTTCACGGCCGTGGCGGTTCAAATTACGAAGCAAAATAACCGGAGATCCAACCTTCAGTTGTAAATGGTACGAAGACATGCCTTTCAAATCCAATGAGTTCAAAAACTCTGCTGGATAATTTACAGCTTCGTTGGTATCGCTAACTGTATCGATAGATTAAAGTGACATGAAGTCCCCTGGAATGACCTGTTGTATCTTGAAATTTAAATCGTTGACGTCCACATTTCTTGCTGCAAAAATTGCTCATCCTGCCAGCTACTCATGATTCAAGTATTGTATGTGTATATTGGGAAATATTTGGTCAATGAGAGCATTTTGTGAGTTAACGATTGTGCAGAAATCGTTCGGCAATTTTATGCATCCAATGTTTTCATGTACAGCTACTTTTCCATCTCCGATGTCTAACAGTTGCTTTGAGGATGTTTCAGTGGATGGATCTTGAAGCATTTGAATGCGCATATTTACTTTCAGCTGTACTTTTTCAATATTACTCCGCATTTTGGCGATGATTTCAAGCAAGTGTTGATCTCATTAGCGCAAGTTGAACGTGGATTGACGTGAAAATGGTTCAGGTGGTGTTTCAAGTTCTGATAGTTTCACTTTTCCTGACTCACAGTACATCCCGGGTGGCTCATTTTTTAAATTTCAGTGCATTACAATGCGGACATTCCTTGTCCATAGCACCAATTTCCACATTCGAATGAGATTAATATTCAACATCGGGCTCATACTCGAATGCTAGACGACGGAATGAATCGGATGTAAATGGTCTATGTACTTGTGGGCGTTGTTGGTCATTTGCTGTGCGTGTGTCAAATACGAATCGACACGCTTGTCTTTGTTCTAAACGTCTTTGTTGATTTTGTTCAACTTGTGCCTCTTCTGATTGCGATTCACGCAACTGCGCCATGTTCACACACACATCTTCATTATCTTGTTGGATTTGTTCGCCTGTTCTTTGAGCTCTTCTATTTCACATGGCTGTAGATTTAGTCGTTCGATGGCCCAAATGGCCGTCTGGCTGGCATTGTTCACTATACAAAACCCACCAATAGATCCAATTGAAGTACTTAATGCTAGAAAATAATACACTGATATTGTATCTGTTCTTTTTTTACCTACACCTTTCACAATTATAAAATACGTATATTTTTATCTTTTAATTGAAAATGACTCCCGAAATTTTTGCACGCACAGAGTATTACAGTTTTGTTAACTGCATTTAATAATAAATAAACTAATAAATAAGAACTCATAAATGTCTGAAAATATTCAGAAATGGTCTATACAGTCACACAATAGTTGTTGGCGGGAGCTCGAGACACGTTTTGAAAACTATTGATTTATATGAGATCACTTAATTAACTGAACGTGAGAGCTATCTTGAGCAAAATGGCAATAACTGATACTGTGTTATTTATTTGAAATAATGATAACGCAGTAAAAGCGATTAAGTTTTTTGTAAATATTTTTGATAATTTTGTTTTATAAACGGTGCAATATATGAATTTTTAAATTAAAGATGGGTACAAGAAATCAAAATAAATAAGCTTTTCACTCGCCAAATCTGGTGATTTTTGATTTTTTATAGACACTCCTTTTGCTAGTGTAAACCATGGGCAGGGTGATTTGGACGATGGAAGAGAGAAAAGTCACATCTGGTGCGAAACCGATTTTCGACGCTAAGCGAAATAAACAACACAGGCAAAACAATTGCGCGTTTTAAGGTTTTTAATTAATATATTTTCAACTAATTGCAATATCGGAATGAAAAATAGCTTACATCCTATTCTCAGACCTACTGAATATACGCACAAAATTTCATAAGAATCGATCTAGCCGTTTCGGAGGAGTTTGGTTACAAACACTGTGACAGAAGAATTTTATATATATATATATATCCCACTTTTATACAAAAAAAAATTTTTTTAAGAAAAATTTTATTTATACAAGCTGTCCTAAGTCAGCAATGTTGATAATACTGAAGCATCCATTCTTTTATATTTTACTCTGTTATTTCAATTTTTCATATCTCCTTTTAAATTATGTTGTCTTGTTATCTAGCAATTCCTATTCTTTTAAGTATTAATCATGTTAATTCATCTCTCTCTTGTAGAGAAATTTTAAATTATATATATATATATATATATATATATATATCTTAATAATTATCTAGTACAAAAAATGAATATCAAATTAGATGCAGTAGAAAATTACACTACAGAATATTGTACCATGTTATTTATGAATAAATCCTTTAACAAAATTAATTTTTCAGGTATATTTCAGAAATATCAATCCTTTTTTCCTATTAAAAATATTATTATTAAAAAGGCTTTCAAATATAACAAGAAACTTGGTAGATTTATTTTCAATTATAATCAAGTTTCGGAGCTCCTATGTCCGGAGCAGTGTAAATGCTATTTGTATTGTGATTATATCGATGAATATCATCAGCACGTTGTCACTGGAGACCTTGGCATTGTAAAAGATGATTTATTGAGAAATTTTATGGAAAAAGGTACTGGCTTTAGACTTATGATCACAAAAAATAAATCCAACGTTGTAAAACAAATCACAAGAGATTTGGATACTTTCTACCTTAAAATGGCTATTAAATACGGAATGCCGATAGAAGCATTCAATCAATTTAGATCTCTTGTAGCAATAGAAATTGGAAATTTGGATTTCAGCGTTGAAAATGAAATTATGTATAAAGACCTTAAAGTATCGATAGATAATATTCAAAAGGATTTCGTGATAACTTATGTTGATAAAGTCTCTGCTAATTATGCAATAATATGTAAATATTTTTATAGTAAATTATTAAGTGATCATATTTTAAAGAATAATGCATTTCAAAAGTCGATTCACAGCAATAGAGAAGATGATAATCGTCTTTTGGCTTTAAACAAAATATTAAATATTCATCTCAAAACTATTAAATACCCACGAATTTTTTTAACACCAAAATTCCACAAAAATCCAATAAATTTCCGTAGTATTACTAATGGGTATAATACATATATAACGAAGTCTGGGAAGATTTTACAATCCCTTCTTCAAAATACTATCGATAGCTTTCAACACACAGCAATAATTAAAAATAGCTTAGAGATTGTTAGAGTCACGAAGGATATGACAGTTTTTTCCATGCACGGCTTTGACTTCGAGGACCTTTTTAATTCTATTGATATAGATGATGTGATTAGAGTTCTACATTTAATTTATGATAAATATGATTTGCATAATTCAATGGAAAAAAAAAATTTGATATCCTGATTAATCTTGTTTTACAAGAAAATTTCATAGCATTTGATCAAAATCTTTTTAAACGGATCGGAGGATTACCTCAGGGTGGTCCTGCCAGTAATAGTTTAGCTAACTTATATTTACATTTTTTTGAAATTGATCATATTTTTGATGAATCTTTCTTATTATACCGTTATATAGATGATGTAATAATTTTTGGTAAAAATAGTGAATTCAAACCAAATATTATGTTCTACCCTGACAATCTCAACCTTCTTAAAACTAATTTTAACTCTAATATGGTTGAATTCCTAGATTTAGACTTGCATCTTATTGACAATAGAGTAGTCTGTAACATTTATGACAAAAGAGATTCTTTTAGTTTCCATGTAATTAAAATTCCTGTATGGAACAGCAATTTGCATCTATCAATTTACAGAAATATTGTTTTGAATTTTTAGTTAGGAATGATAACTTAACTACCAACAAAATAGATAAATTTAATAATATCAAGAAATTCTTCCAATGCTGCTTAGATCATGACTATCCTTTTAACTTCTTAAGAACATATATTCATCACAAATACATTAATCGTCTTGCTATTTCTGATTTCAAAACCACCATACAACAATAGGATTTCAAAGTCAGCATTTTAGTGGTTTTGCTGTGAAGATTCTGTTTTAACACTCTTCACACAGTTTATTTTTTAAACACCCTTCTTAAAATTCCTATAATATGAAAAATTTCTACATTTTTAGCAACGAAACCAAATTTCTACATTTTGACAACCAACCAATTTTCTACATTTCTGACAGCCAACCAAGTTGTAGCCTACCAAATTTGAATGTAATCTTTCTTGGCGTCTTCCTTGCAAGCTGGTATAAAGGATGCGTTTAAGTGCAATTCAGATTTTTATCACAACATATAAAGGCTTTCCATCGGTTTCAAGTGTGTTGGATCTCCTGGAATAAGCTCGGTGAGCAGAAGTTTTAAAATCTTTTTGGAAGAATCCTTTTACTGGGTAATTCTTTTGATATTTTTCTGCTTAAATATTTTGGGAGAATTTTTTGCTTAATAGTAGTCGGTTGTTCTTTCATATTTCTATGAGATTTTTTATACTTTGCATTTTTTATACTTTGGATTTTTTATACTTTGGATTTTTTATACTTAGAATTTTTATACTTTAAATTTCTATTTATTTTATTTTGGTCTTTCCTACCGAGTTGCAAAGGGGGAAGGTTGGCGCCTTCAAACTAGTTTAACCCCACTTATTCGGTCCTAAGTCCGAAATTGGATTTTGACTCGCTAGGTTCTTATTTGTATTTCATAAGATTTTATCTTAATTTTTTTTTCTTTTTTTCCCTGTTATGTTCTATATTTTATATAACTTTTTCCATATATATATATATATATATATATATAGATGACTCTCACCGAACAGTGTAATTAGAAAATATTAGGCTGATACACGTTGAGATAATATCAGGGAAGAAATATATTGAATATGTTAAATCCAAGTCATTTCTTTCTGCTTGTGCAATGCTTCGCATACTTTTGATGTTTGCGACCCAATTTTCAATCATAATTTTCATTGCGCTCCCCCCCCCGCACAATAACAATGCACTGAACGCAGTACGACGCTAAAGCAAAATGACTTTTATTATAAACCGCACAAATTATGACACTATACGTATTATATTTTGAATTAATTTTGGTATATGATAAGTCCATGTAAACCACTATAGTAAGTATTAAACTTGTTCTGAACTTAGTATTAATAAATTAATTAACGGATATATATTGATAAATTTATTATATCAGTGTAAATGTGTCAGAATGTATTTTGTTTTGATTCCATTCAGTAAATTAATACTTTTTAAAAATAATCTTTTACTTTTGACTTTTTATAAGCTCGTACCTCCCTCGTAGGGTTATCACGCCCTCTAGGGAGGCGTGTCCCACAGTTTGAGAAACGCAGTGTTAAGGAATTATTCACTGCGCAAAATTTTCCCATCCCAGAGAAAGAGTGTGGCATAAAAGACGTGATGGCACAATACTATGTTTTTAGACAAGTTGCACTTCTGTTTATCTAGTGAAGATCGCAGTATAAGAGAAGTACGCTGAAATGATTAAGGTACAATACGGTCACATGCATTGAACACAGTACCAAGCGAAACAATGGAATACTTTTGAGGCTATGTAACGCATTTTAGCATATTACTTCTGGTATACAATCAGATCATTATTCCGCCCATATGTCATGTAGTTAGTTACATGAAGTCATGCTTCGGGCGACACTTGTTTTTCTTTCTGAAAAGCCTGTATGTTCAAAATTTTCAGTGTACGAGAGAAAGTATTAAGATGTATAAAAGTTGAAGCGAAAGTATAGTGTCCACTAGTCTTATTTTAAAATTGTGTGAGAGTTACGTGTGAGATGCTTGATAGGAACTAATCAAAGGATATGTGAGTGGATCTGGCGAACGCTTTTCTATGGACTTATGCCAATTGCAAGCTTTGAGATGTTTAAACATGTCGTTAGTTTCACAAACATAACATCAAAGCTTGATCATTAAATCGCTTTATCTCAATTGCCCAAAAAATCTATTCAATTTACTCATCTAACTTATTTAAATTTGTTGGTATGACATCCTTCAAATTCTGACAGAATCATAATGAATATTAAATTATTTGTAAGTAGTATTAGATTAGACTTAAATAGAAGACATGAGCTTAAAAAGTATCTTAACAATTTCCAATAATAATATTTTTTTGCCTGGTAAAAAAAATTGTTTTTCTTGATCTGCATTTTAATTTATGTGTAGTCTGTATTGTATTTAAAGTATTAATAAATAAAGGTATTTTATTTATGTACTCATTCTTTAAGAACTGAAACTGTGATCTTACATATATATATATATATATATATATATATATTACATTGAAATTTGGTATCTACATATTACAGAACATGTGCAAGTCAAATATGCAAAGATAAAAATCGCCATTTTCACCCGATAGATGGCGCTGTGTCATGTTTCAATGCTAATCGACGGCATATATGCAAATTTTAAGCCCACGGAACAGTATAAAAACAAGACCATATTGAATAATAGTCAATCATGTCCCACGTTCACCGGACCTTAATCCTTGCAATTTTTTTTCTGTGGGGACATCTGAAAGATATGGTTTATTGAGAACGACAGGCTTCTGTAGCGGAATTGAAATCTAGCATAACGCGACACGTGAGGTGTGTTACAACAGAGGTTTCAAATGTGACGGTGGACCATGCTGTTTTACGTTTTCAGCATGTGGTTGCATCTGGTGGTTGGCATATTGAGCACATCATGTAATAATTTAATTGAATAAATAATTTTTAATTGTTTTCCAAAGCATCATTATGGATTGTTCAATTTGTTATCTTAATTGTTCGTTAAATTCTGATTACACGATACTGTAAAAATTTAATTACTGAAGCGAATTGTATGGAATTTTGATAAACTTTAATTGATGTTTATTTTGTTTATATGTTACTTAGAATATCATTATGCTCTGTCTATCGGTTTTGAAAGTTGTATATGCCTTCGGTGAGCATTGAAATACTTTACAGCGCCATCTATCGGGTATGAAAATGGCGATTTTTTTTCTTAGCATATTTGACTTGCGCATTTTCGGAAACGTGTAGATACCAAATTTCACTGGAATATTCCCAGTGTTTTTCTTTCCACCACCACTTGAACACTTGCAGTTTAATTATGGCCACCCTGTATATATATATAATTTTTATATAAAATAATGTATGTGTTAATATTGAGTTCAGCTTAAGCAAATAATTCATGTTAAATTTATTGTTAAAAGTATAGTTACTTTATATAAATACTTTACAAGGAAATAAAAAAATATTCTACACGATACAAGAATTTCAAAATAAATCTGGAAACGTGTTATCGCAGAAACACTAGCTAGTTTATCCCCTAGGGTATTGGAGACCCTGTCTGCAGTTGGTGATATTCTATACAAACTCGAAATAAACAACGTTAAATTACTTTTTTCACTTCACCTCCCAATGAAGTGATCTAGAAAGCATTCTTAGTATCACCCAGTGGACAAACCTATTACTATTGAAGACATTGAGTGGAAATGGTATTCCTAAACGATGTAGTTCACAGAAGTTTGGAATTGGAATCCTCTTTCTAAAATAATTGGAAAAGGGTCGTCGAGGTATTAGTTTTGCAGGAAATGTCTTTTAAAAAACAAGTGTTGTTGAATAAAATTCAGTGTACGATGATCTCTTTCATTCACATTATGCAACTTTGTAGAAAACGTCAAACTGAGGGATTTATGGAATTTATATAATTTTAGACACTTAGTTTCTTATAATCCATTATATGAAATATAAGGAAATAATATATGCAATCCAAAAAGTATATTTTCTTAAATACAATAAACACAACTCTATGTAAATTTATTCTAGTTTATTTTTTTTTACAAAACCTGATTTATGCATTGGCAATCTTAAGATTTATTTTGCTTTGATTTGTTATTTATTTTTAAAATATTTATTGTTTAACAATATTCACTTAAAGAAATTATTCTGGTAATAACTTCCGTATGTAAGTGGATTATGAAAATTCCTTTGTTATTCAGTAAGTATTCCAACGGTCAGAATTTATTAAACTTATTTATTTCCCTACGATCTAATTATCATAAACCCTTAAAAAATTAACCCGCGCCTTGCAACCTATTAAAATGCCATTAAGCTTTTGAGATATCGCAGTAACAAGGAAGAAACAGCTAGATTAATCTTTGACTCAGTTTTTATTGTATTACTCATTCATAAGTTACATAAAAATTTAATGCGGAATAATGAAATAAAGAAGTAAAAATATGTATTTTTTATAAAGGAAGTTATAGGGTATTAAGAAGTAGAATTTTGATTGCATGCTACTGGTTTCAGGGTTTCAATATTATAACCACATAAGAATGTCACTATAATAAATTTGGTGAAGAAGCAATATACCTCAATTTTGTATTTGTGTATATAATTATGCATGTTTATATGAGTGTGTATGTACAAAAAGATAGAAAAAAAAACTTTTTCCACATTTTATCACAAGAGGTAATTAAAAATATAGTTTTCAAGTACAATGAGAAATACTCGCAGAATTTCTTTACGAAATGATTTTATGCGGTGCTAATTTCTTAAAACTGAATAAATTTTTATTTTTTTAAGACAAGAAACCCGTTTTATTTATTTTGTTTCCCATAAGGGATTTTTCTATGCTTGATATTATACTTAGAGTATTATTACACATATATTTTAAAATATTTCTTCATCACAAATGCTGCTGTTGTTTCTTTCTTAATTCTTACTAACATTTGCTTTAGTTGTTAATAATTTTGATCAATATTTTTGTTATTACAGAAGTAAAAAGAATTAAAAACATGTGTTGCATATATTTATAGAAAGCTATAAAAATTTTGTACTATTCCGTACTTACATCTTTTAATTGCAAATAACGAATAATGCATGATTCTAACTACTATATGAACAAATATATGAAATAAAATAATTTTCCACATCATCAAAATAATTTACATCTGTTTCTCATTCCCTAAACTGAACATATGATTATTTCATGAAATTGTACCTTTGAATAATCAAAACTGGATTTCCCTTGTGAATTAAAAAAATAAATAAAAGCAAAACATTCCAGAATAAAAGGTGATGTAAATGCAATTAATTTAAATAACACATCTAACTAACTTTACTAGAAAAAGTAATCATCTTCCAAAATGTTTTTTACCGTAGTTAATAAAAACACATAACATTTACAAACTCAAAAAATTCCCCATGGAAAGAGTGATGAGAAGATTACTTTTATTATTATTTTCGAAAATAAAATACATAATTTAACATGACTTCAAAAAAAGTAAGTTAACTGTCTTTAATAATATGATGATCGACATCACCTCCATTTTTATATATATTAATATTTTTTCACCAGTTAATGTTCCTTTAGATTCATATAATGTATATGTATCTATATATAAGAAAGCTTTTACAATGAGTAATAATTGTGAAACGTGTTACCACGCTTATTACCCTTACTAATGACCCATCATGGTATATATATACAGATAATTATATTTGTTCTGAATATGAATGGTTAAATATTAATAATGGAGGTGATGAGGTTATGATAAGAGCAAAGAGACTCCTTCATGCATAATTTCTAGTTTCTGGAGACTTCGTTTCGAAAATTCAGTTGTTTTTCATAGAAGTAATATAACACGTAAATATAGAAACGTTTCTGTACATATGAGTGTTTGTAGAGATTTCAATATAAGATGTTACTAACATTTCAGACATCCATTTCATAATTAAATCCTTTTATTGTAATTCAAATATTAAAATATACATGTTTACAAATGATATATTAATCTTCATCATCATTTGAGTAATAAGAATAACACTTTTCCCATTTGTATTTTTCTGTAATGTAAAACTCAAAGCAGATAAAATTTATTAATTTGATTGAAGAACATTCTGAAGCATTTCAGTAGCAAAGTGTAATAATCTAGTGGAGTGTTCTGTAAATATTTGAATGCATTTCATGTAATACATTTAATTAAAATCCTCCGATGGTGAAATGTATTTTTGTAATAGAAAAACTATACTTCCAAGCAATAATTTCCTCATTTAACATGAACACAGCAATTCCTTAGTTATTCTAGATCATTGACAGGGAACTCTTTAACTAATTCATGAGACAGTTTTTTTACTCAAAATATTTTTTTTTATTTTTCGAATGCATGTATTTAATTTACAATGATAAAAATTATGTGAAAAATATGAAGTTAAAATCTGATATTTAGTATTGTAGACGGATGGAAAAAATATATACTAATTTGATCTAAAATATCATAACATAAATTATATATTAATTAGAGAAACTACGTTAAGATCAAAGAAAACATCCATTACGATATAACGCAGCATTAGCATTTTCCTTAAAAAAATACTATAGTAGCTACACATATGTATAAACTTGTTTCATTACTCTATGGAGGAATGGGTCTTCATGATATTTAAAACTTTAAAAAAAAATGTAATGTAGTATAGTTATACTTAGTATTACTAAGTTACGAGGTATCATTCTTAAAAAAAAATAATGTAAGCCCTGCCTTAATTTCTCAGAATTCGTTATTTTCTTAAATTAGAAACTATAAATTTTTACAGTTTGTATTGCACTGCAAATATGAAATAAAATGATATTAAGGGGTGTAAAAAGCCAGTCTAATAATATGGATTATTTTCTTCTTTAAAAGTATTTTAAAATTCTAAAAAGGAGTAAGATTGCTTTTTTTAATTTAAGGGAGAATTATTAGATGAGGTATATGAATAAGGAAATGTAATTCACTATGATTAAGGAACAATTGTTGTTGATTAAGGAACAATTGTTGTTGATTAAGGGAATATAATATGACGTAGTTTTGAAAATTACAAGAATTAAACAAGAATCGTTATTTTTTTAATTAAAAAGTTCAACTAATCAAGTCTGATGATTTAATAATTTGAAGCATTAAATGCAAAAGTTAAAACAACTCTTACTTCCTCAAAAGCATATAATTCCAAAATTGTTCTGGAAAAAATAATTTAGAATACGGTTTTTGTGGGCACAACGAACAATTTTATAATATCAACTTAATAACACGGCTCTTAACAACGCCTATATAGGTAATTCTTATTTTAATTTAATTTTAGAAAACTTCTTTCAAATTATACTAAGTTGCCTCTTTTGAAAAAAATATGGGTTATTAATTTTAGATTTTATTTTGAAGCATATACACAATGTTTTTGGAACAAGTGCATATAGTTCACATATTTCTAAGAATATGAACCAGAAGGTGGAGAAAGCCAACGATTTTAAAAGTTACTTTAAGAGGCTTTTATCCTTCCGCAATTTTCCCGGTAAAGGTTTCGTGCTTCAGAGCCACTCTTTAATTAACTTTTCCTTATTCACTTCGTTTTTTGGAGAGCAAATTCCGTCTTTAAAATATGGTAGCAATAAAGAAAGAATTTCAAAGTGTTTATTTTTATATAATTTTTTCACTGCTATATTAATTATATGTATATATGGTCTACATTACTTGATATTTCATTTTTCTAATTTTCTTAGTTAAGATAACACTGAATTTGTTCATATTTTAAATGTATATTCAGTACTTTTAATATTACATAGAATTTAGACCGTTGAAAATGTTCTTAAAATATAATGATATTTCTAAGAAATTTATACTGCATTATTTCTGAATTCTCTGAATACGTAATTTATTAAATAATAATTTTATTAATCTGATAGTCTTATGTATTTGATCATAATAAAGTAATCGTTAGTTAAAGAAATTTATAGTCGGAATTTTGATACTTTATGAATTTAATAAAATATTTATGCAGATATGTAAATTTAAAACTCTGGTATACAGTTAAAAACAGTTAATCAAGAACTAAAATGATGTTTGTTAAAAATGTATTCTCATATATATGCTTTAAATTGTAATTAACTATAAGAAAAAATATCAGAGACTATCATGACTTTTTTAAAATAACTTATGTATCTTAAAAATATCTATTTTGTCCTTGCGTTAAAGGAATATTTTTATTTCATTAATTCTGTTTTTGATACCTAAACATGCGACAGTTTGTCTCAAAATTCAATCCAAAGATTGTTGCACAGTAGAGGCTGAAGCGTGAATCATGGCGTAATGGTCTCACGAAGTTGTTATGTGGATGAGAGCAGTGCTGCTCCATTACACATTTTAATAGTACATATTTAGAAACACTAAAGTTTTTCTCAAATTTTCTTATATGAGATCAAAAAGTAATAAAGTCTTTCGCAATATATTGCATACTTTTGCAGAATAAAATCTGAGGTATTTTCAAGTAATAACAAGTAGTTTTGACGTATTTGAAGCGTTATAACCTATTAAGATGTTGTAAGTTATTTAGGGAGGAGGGGAGTATAATTAATTTAACCTTAATTCTCCTTTGAATATGCCTTTTTAGTCAAGTCAAAAAGGAAATTCAGCATGTAAAGCCTAGGATTCAAGAATTAAATATTTTTTCTTGATAATCTAAATAAAATGGAGCTTGGTTGGTTTGTTCGGGATTCCTAAGATTGCTAGTGTAAAAAGAAATATATACAATAGAACGGCATTTATTCGAATGTTTATTATCCGGAGCGTCAAATATCCGACCCAAAGTCCGGATACGTTTTTGAACAGCGCAGTGTTCAACAGTTGTTTCATGTGAGGCCAAAAGTGACGGGGTAAAGGTAATTTGAGGGATATTTCAGTTGTGTGATTTGGTAAACATGCTAAATGATGACGAGATTGCCAATTCGGTGCAAGAATAATCCGACCATGTCGACCATGAAACGGATGAAAACGAGGACAACAACAATGAAAGTAGCGAGAGTCCATCAAATACTGACGCGTTTTTTGTGTTAGACACAGCTATGGGGTGTTACGAATAACAACCAGAGTGTTGTCCTCCTCAACTACTGCAGCTCAAGATAATCAGAGATCTTGCAGCGAAAAAACGAATGTGTAATGAATGTCTTTTTATTTTACAGCGAAAAATAAGTGATTATTTTCCGCAATAAAGGTAAAATTGTGACATTTTGCACCTATTTTGCTTTTTCTTCAAGCACGTTTCGCACATGTGAGGATTTTCAAAATTCGTAGTGTCCGGTTTCATATACTGCATTGATCGCAGTCAGTTTTCGGTTATCCGAACGGTGTCCGGTCCCTATTGTTTCGGATAAACGACGTCTACTGTATTATATATATATATATATATATATATACATATATACATATAATATTTTACGAAGTTAGAAGAGTATATTTCTTAATTTTTTAAGTTAGAAACTCTATTGTAATGAATAAAATAAAGTTTCTCTCAAAAAAAGACTGCAAGTATCTCAAACCTCTAGAGAACTTCTCAATATCAAACTTTAGATTCGGAAATTCCGCATGTACTGATGATGATTATTTAGGTACGAAATATGGACACTTTTGTTTGACTTACTCCAGTTTACCTTTCAGTGAAGAGTTCTAAAAAGTTATCTGAGTATCGCCATGGTTCTGCAATCCTTTTATTACGAGAAGACATTGAGTGGAAATACTATTCCTAAATGATACACTTCGCAAAAGTTTGAAATTGAATTCCTCTTACTAGAACAATTGGAAAAAAGTTGTCTGGGTATTCTTACTGAAAGAAATGTCCGTTCATTGAAAGGAGATAGAGTTCTGAAACGAAATTATGTTAGTAAAGGTATGTGTATATAAGAGATGGTAAGGCGTAAGTGGAAAAGGTATAACCCTAGTATAATTATTATGAATTGTATACTATACATTCTTTGCAATATAGCACTAAAAAGAGATTTATGGAATTTCTTATTTTTGAAATTTGTTTTCTTTACAACGAATATGAGTTTTAGAAAAAAGAGCCATAACTACAATCTTCTCATAGGAGTTTCTTGAAATATATTAATCATGATTAAATGCAAATGGTTTTCCTCTAAAAGTTAATTTTATACACATAATAGGATTAAAATTAAAGGATCTTAAGAGTTTTTTTTTAATTCTGACTTTTTCTACATCACATTACATATTTCAGTTTTGAAATAAACATTTATGAAGGCGCTGGTAGCCTAAGGCATCCGTGTCATATTTGGCAAGCTTTACAATTCTCAGTGGCGTTCTACATCACTCTACAAATTTGCGAATTTTTAAGTGGTTGGTAATTGAAAATCTTGATGTAGAGCTTGTTACACTAACATCTATGAAAAACAAGCTTTCAGGAATTTAAAAAAAAATCTGAAATATAACTAACGATAAATCGACAACTGTTATTGAATACCATTGCTGAAGATATTTAAGTGTTTGCAGAAAATATCACATTCTTTGTTTTGGATTCTACATATATATATGTGGATAGACTTCTCATATGAAAAATATTTAGAGTCCTCAAATAAGGTATTTAACAACTGAACGTTCAGAATCGTACCAAATTGAAAGTCACAAATTATACACCTGATATTGTGATTTGAAGCAGAACGTTGCAAGAACAAGATTTGTTTAAAAATATTTATTTTCTAGCTATAATTAAGGAATACTTACATGTTATGTTGTTTATTTCTTATTTTAATAAATATATTTTAAAAAATACATAATACATAGTAAAAGAATAATTTTATTTTTTATTTATGTTAAATATAAAAATAAAAATTAACCATTTTTGTTAATAAATATCTTTAAATTGTGTATAATTAAAACATAAAAAAAACTCATATATGTGTTCTTCACCTCTATTCTTTAACAATTCATGCACTATAACGGAAATCGAATTTATTTATACATTTCCTTCTGTGTGGCTCCCTGTATTGTACTGGTAGATTTGTTTCAAACACCTAAAATGTTTCCGATTCCTGAATTAATGCAGGATCCATATAATATCTTGCATATACTTACATCAACAAAAAATTGCTATAAAAATAAATAAACCTTAGAAATATAGTGGAATTTTTTTCTTTCAAAAAAATTTCTCTCTAGTCAAGATTCAGTAACTTATTAATATTTTCCTAATTCTGATTATAAGACTCTTATAAACAAAATATCGTACCTTTCATAAAAATAAAATAAACATTTTAGGTAACGGCAGAAACGCAAAAAAAATTCATCACTTTTTTACGATCTAATTTATTCAAGGCAATATTTACCCACATACTAAGCGTCAATAGTGAGAATTATGTTCTGGGCTAAAATATATTCATTATTCATGAAGCAATTTTAACAAAAAATAATGTTTTATTTGGACAGTTTCTGTCTCGTGTTTTTGGTATTATGTTCTCATTAGATACGTGAAGATTAACTACTTGAAGTGAAAAGTCTCTTCCCGATCGTTAAGTCAGCATAATGGAGGGATTATTAGGGAGGTCTTCAGACATTGCAAATTATGGCTTTCATTGGTATTTCTTTTTAATCTTTATTTTCAGATAGTTTTCTCACTTCTGTCGAATAAATAGAAAAATTTGTTTTTGATACTACATTTTAACCCATTTAGAATTCATGTTACAACATTAAATTATGAAATTTTTTAAGCATTTTTCTGTTTATTTTCAATTAAATTAAAACTTTAATTTTATTTTAAAGGCTTTAACTGATGATTTAAAATTTTCTTATTTTTCAATTAGCAAGATTTTCACATCAAAGAATTGTATTCAATCAAATAATTGTACTTCCATACTTTGACAGAAAATAAGTGACTATTTTCAAATATTTTTTATAGAGGGTAGCAGCTACTTAATCTTCACACAATTGTTTCTGCTGAATTAGACAGGGACTCATAAACAACTTCTCTTCAACAGGTAAGATATAGTTATTATTTTTATAATCATAAATTCATATTTCTTAATAATGGGGAGAAAACGCAACATAAATCTAATGAGTCTTATTCGAGATTTTTGTGTCATACAATACGTTTTATACTGTAAGTTACCTTTTTTTTATTTCAGATATGTTTGAGCATGGAAAAAGACGATGTTTAACTTTGGAAAAAGCCCTAGAATATTTCCACAAGTTGGATACATGGTGATAATATTTCAGAATCATCATTTATGGAGGATAAAGAAATAGTCAGATTTCACTAGAATTCCTTCAAATCCAGATGATTTGACGTATGAAAAATATTTTTCTGAAGATGTATTAGGCGAAAAATTAGAAATATCGAAAGTCATACAAGTGAGATGGTGATTATTTCACAAATAAATATAAAATAAATCTGTATACTAAAAAAAAAAAGGAAAATATTTTGTCGGAGAAATGTACACTTGTGTTAAATAGGGAAGCCTTAAGCCTTGGATTCTATATAATCAAAGGAAAAATAATTTATTTCTAAGAAATTGGTGGGTCACGTAAACCATTAGATGTGTTTATTGCAATATTAAGTTAATATTTGTTTAAACATGTTGTTGAGGAATATAGAAATAATGTCCATCCAAAATAGGTTTCCTTTGATGAAAACAATGGAAGAAATGCAGATGGATATACGTGTACTAACTGTCTCGCAGGTTGAAAGACTATATGCTATCCAAAATGCAATTTTGATCGTTGCTCGAAAAACCTATTTAGACCACGGGTTCTAAACCATTTTTTTCACTCGGCCACATGAATAAGACAATTATTTCAAGTGGCTCCGAAGATGAAAATTAATGGGGATGAACGCTGTGAGATCGAAGACATATAAAATGCAAAAACTTTATCAAATTATTAACACTTATAATTTTGGATTTTATTTTAATATATTAAACTCTATCAACTGAAATCACAAAAATTAAGTTTTATGCATTTTTTATCTAGTTATGGGGTAATTTTAGTTTCATTTCATCAATGATCCCAAGCCCCCTCTTTTAGTTCTAATGTCATGAAAACAAAATGGCTGTACTTTGATAATTTTGATTTTCGACAAAGCTTCACTTATATTTGTTAGAGATAGTAACTTATCAAGTACTGGATGGTGGCGAAGAGATTATATTGGTTTCTTGACTGAGAAATAAAATTTTTTATTGAAATTAGTTCGTAGCTTGCTTGCATTTTTGTTTCACATTCATTCAATTTTACTAAAACAAAATCTGAACAAACAACTGAATTTATCAATGAGTACATCGAAAACATTCAAGAAAAATTAATTCATAGGTTTATCCTTAACAATTTTATATGTGTTTATCTATATATATATAGTGTAACATAATTTATTGAATTATTTTGATTTTCATGCATTTTGCGATATTACCACCGACGAAATTATTGTTTTGCAAAGATTTTTCTTAAGAAAGAAAATTTATCTCACTTTGGAAGAGATCTTCAAGAAAAAGGGCCATTGAAAGATTGGTTTTTAGTGGTAGAGTAACGAGCAAAATTATAGTTTTTAAATACAACATTTTTAAGATAAATTAAACAAGTTATAGATCAATGTTTTTTTTTTTCCTACGAATTAGTCCAGATCCCAAACGTCTTTAAACGACGTACATTTCTTAGATATTTTTCGCTCATAAAACATGAGGATTCGTTAAAAATTAGCTTTACCCATAAAATGGTCGCTTCTCTACTATGTGTTATGAATTTACACTCCACTCTTATTGTTTTCGCATTTGTTAAGAAAAAGTTGTCTCGCAGCATGACATCGACAGCAAAATTGATATATTTGATTGTTTGATTGACAGAATCACACGCTAAATTTTTATTGCATTGTTCTTAAATAATTGAATTTGTTAGAGCAACAGGTCAAGATAAGGCATATCAGAAAGTTCCAGTGGGCCACAGTTTGTATATCGTTGATTTATAGACCATATAATCACTAAAAACTGGGAAAATAAGAGGAAAAGAAGTAATCATTCCAAAAGTCATACAATTACTATGAGTGATAAACGTAATATCACTCAACATACAAATTGTTTCAAACACTGTCATATTTCAAAATGGTAATTTTTATACCACTTAGGACTAACGTTGCGGAAATTCAATATTTTCATTTCTCATAAAAAATGTAATTTTTAAAATAACTTTTATTTTAAATATTTGCTAAAATAAGTCTAAAAATTCAGTTTGGAGCAATTCTCAGAAATCAGACTAGGCGCAGTATTGAATGGGTCAATGTGAAATTTTGCTATTTTAAACTCTTATTATATATTTAACATTTTTTTAAGTTAATTTTCAGAACTTTTAATGAGAGTAAAATATTTGCATTTAAATTTTAAACAGAACTTATTCAAAATAAATTTTGCAAATGCGGATTTATTTGAATTGTACATTAAGACATTTTAAACCATAAGCTCAAACTAGTTCTTGATTCTTTTAATATAATTGAATTGTAATTCACCTAAAATTAGAATATTAATTTACTTTATGAGGAATCAGATTATTAAAAAGTCTAGTGTAATCAAGGTATTTATCTAACATTAACACAACTGTTCTTTTGTTGATGCCCAATTTATTAAGTACACGACGATTTAGAAAATGTCTCAGTAAATTAGAATTTATCAATCTATTACGTTTATATGCGTTAAAAGTGTGCGGAAACAAGATAACTATTATTCGGAAGAATTATCAAATAGTCAATACAACTTTTCTTTACAGAATGTTTAACCGAAACAAAGGAAATAAGAAAAGAGGAACACTATTTTCCATAGAGATTTAATGATAGGAAAAAGGTTGGAACGATGATTCATTGAATGTTCGTCTCTTTTATAGGCATACAATTTCAAAATATATTCATGTAATAGTTTTGACCTTTCTAAAATGTACCTATGTAAGAGAAAAAAATAATTTTTAAGACATTGGGTTCAAAACATGGTATTCATTTGATTCATCTATTACTAAGTTATACAATTTGTTAGAGATTTTTAAACACTTGGAATGGTATTTAATTTCTTCTTTTACAAGATTTTAGTTATGAAAAGTAATACAATTTAGTTTCTGAAAGTTTCAATTATAGTTTCCGTGTTAAGATTCAAATGTGTGTGTGTGAATAATTACAGTTAAAAAAATTTTACTGTTTCGGAGTGAGAGGAATTATTTTTATTTTAGTCCTTATTTTTTAAATCTAATTTCCACTTGAAATATTAAATTTCTAGGAAGAGTGAAAAAATTGTTCGCTGTATTATATATCAAAAACAAATCTATATTACAATTTAATATTAGAGATGCTTTGATTTTCTTTTGTATTTTTCTCAAGGAAAGAGAAAATTTATTAAGTTATAACGTAAGAAATAAGATGTAATAGTAAAAAAGTATTACTCCTTAAAAGTAATACTTTTAATTACTCCAGAATTTTGATGAAATTATTTTTAAAATGATTTCCTTATAATCAGTTTCAATCTTTTCTTAAGAGCATCAACTTTTTACGTTATTGATGTTTACATTAGTAATTTATTACTTAGTGTTTATATAATTGGATAAATTTGAATTTTACTCATTATACATCACACTTAATGATCAAAAGAAACCAAACATTTTAACTATAAAAAATTAATATTTAGTCAGTAAATATTGTTAGCATTAATGCCATTAATGTTCTAAAGATATCACTAAATAGAATTCCGAATATTTAATTTTGCCCCAGCATAGAGCACAAAATGCGTGTTTATGAAAATCAGATGTTACTAAAAAATTAGTTCTGATATTTTGATATCAAGAATATTATTCTAATTATCACAAATAAATGAAATTTTTTTAAACTTTTTTATTGATGCTATTTTTTTATTTGTATTTTCTAAAATATGAATATGAAATTAAAATGTATCATTGCATTTAAATGTTATTGCATTAAATTTTACAAAAGTAAAATAACTTATATATATTTTTTAAATGAAATAATTCATTTTCTCATTGATGTTTCTACATCAGTTTCAAATGACAAAGGAAAAAACGTATATTTATTTTCCTTTAATGTGCTTTCCTTTTTTCCTTCTCCTTCATTTATAAATATAATTATTTTATTGTTTTATAAGGATTTAGCACAAAGGTTAGTTGTTTATTTTGTTAACTTTTTGATTGAAACTTTTTTAAACTAAGATAAGCCAAAACATGTATCAGTAGAGAAAATATGAAAAACTGAAAAATAATTGTTCGCAAAATTATCTATTTCGCAGAAAAGCATAACTTGATTCTTTGTTCTTTTCTTTTCATAAAATTTTCAGTTCAAATGACAAAATATGTAGCAATATTTCAGAAAGCAATAATTTAAATGGCATTGTTCGTATGTAATTGAAAGAAATACTAAAAATGTTTTTTTTCTCTAAATGGAATTCTATTATGAGGAAGGAGAATGATTATTGTAATATTAATTTCTCTAATGAAGTAGTTGCTGTAAAGGGTTGAAAGGGAAATAATTTAAAGTTTGGAATATGTATTTCAATTCTTCCGTCAGTCGGTCGATTCTGTTGTCAACTAAGCTTATTCCATTAAACTTTTAAAATACAAAGTATAGTCTACCAGTAAATGCTGATCTTGTAATTTAGGGGGAAATTTGCGCTGGTTGAATGGTGCCTTTGAGTTAATATTAAAATTACTTTAAAAAGGGTTTCTTTAATATATTTTCCACTAAAACATTTATTTGGGGCGTAAATATAAAAAAGCAGTATACTCTAGTATTTTCCTATTTAATTACTGTTCAGCGAATCAATGCAAATATTGGATTGAAAAATATCTTGCATCTTAAAAGATTCAGAAACATTAAGAGAGAAGAGTTCACATTTTCTTTTAATGTTATGTAAAAAAATAAAAGTCGTGTTTCTTTGTTTCACAAACATAAAATGAGAACTGAAATTCCTAAAATTTAACTCTCGCTTTAAAATGTAATTCTCCTTTTAAGCTAATTAGTACTTGAGCTTCAATTTTTAAATATATTTGATTAAGTAAAATCATTATAATGACTTGCCATGTTAATAATTTTTTTCTTAAAGGATATTTTTGGAAATTACATCAATTTTTTGGGTTTACATAATTCAAAAATATATTTAATCATAAAAGTGTTCTTATAATATCAAATTTTCTCATAAATTTGCGTATTTGTTCTTCAGGTATTTCTTATGAGTTATCAGGCATGTCTTATTGTCAGGAATGTTTTTTATGTCACAATGAGAATTCTGTTTAAACTTTTTTTTAATTCTACATACAAGATTATATTATGTTCCTTAAAAATATTTTTTAATAATCCCTTTAGAAGTTATCTTACGTATCAAGTAACTAGAAAAAGATGAAAAACCTTTTTTTCCCGAGTTTCTATCTCTCTTTGGTGTGCTTCTTTCGGTAAATATTTTTTTAATTTATAGTGAAAATAAAAGGGCTCATTTTACAAAAAAAGATTAAATTTGAGAATTTTCGAAAATGTTTTTTTAATTAACTATTAAGATCCAAAACTAAAAATGTACAGTATATTAAGAATACTTTAAATAAGAGGTAATATAATATATTAAAATTACATGATTAGTTAATCTTAAGTTTCAATCAAAATTACAATAAATACCTATAGTGCTTTTGAAAAGAAATCACAACCAAGATAAATACATGAATAACAGAAATAAAAGTTAAGAATCAAAGTAAAAAAAAAATATTACTGAGAGGAACTAGTAATAGAAAAATAAATGCATTTCCAAATAATTTCTTAAAAATAATAAACATTTTCAATTGTTAAAAGTCAGTAAAGTTCTGAAAATAATTTTATGTAAAAGTAAAAATAAAGCATTCATGATACTTTTAAATTTAACTAATGAAGCTTAATAATTTGGATTTCAAATTTATAGGTAAAGGTTTTTGCAAACATCTTGAAAATGATAAAATATATTGATTATTGAAATATCTATTTCATTGCTTGGGCTATGATGTATTGAATTTTGATGTTCCAGGATTAGACTTCCTAAAAAGTTTGATTGTCTTCAAATAACGTGACAATCTAAGTAAAGTTAAAGAACTATGTCAGAAATTATAGTAAAAAAGGGCATTATTTCAAAGTAAGTATTATATTAAGTTAAAGAAAATACCAAGGAATTTTATAATATTTAGATTTATTTTTTAAAGTCAAGAAATCCATGTTTTTTGCTTTATAATTTAAAGAAAGATGAACTAGTCTCATAAAAATAGATACTTTTCCACTTATATATTTCTAGGTAATAAATAATAGTGTTATTTTTACTTCTTTACATAAGACCGATGATTTTTATTTATAATAACAGTAAAGAAATACAATCTTTATTAAATTTTTTATTGAAATTAAAATAAAGTCTATTTATTCCTTTAACACCCCTAAGCAATCAGAGTATAAAACATATAATTATCATTATTTAAATTTATACAAAGGATATATTACTTTACTAATCTATCATTTATGTTTGGCAGTTCGAGAATAAGAAAGTCTTGAGAGAGACTCTACTAATATACATCTATTTATGAAGTACTAACTAAAATTTAATACAAAATAATGCTTTATTTATGAATTATGTAAATAGAACAAAATAAACAATTTGAATATAATAGTATGTGTTATAAATGTAATATGAAGAAGAAACAACACATTTTCTGAATCAAAACTAAAATATTTAATAAACGGTTACAAAATTTATTTTAAGTCGAGTAGTTTAAATATAGGAACTAATTGATATTAAGAGTATTCTAATTATTTTTGTCATTGAAATATACCGTTTTTTCCCAAACCGAATAAAACAGCAGTGTTACTGAGACAAATCGATTCATGCGATAAAAGTTAAAAATAAAGTCCTCTTTTTTATGACACAAAAAACATGGATAGGCATAATTTAATAGTATTTAAGCTTACTGTATTTAATTACTTATGGACAAACCTTATTTGTGCTTTCATTGTATCCAATATTTTTTTTCTTAATTGTGTTGTGACTCTTTTCAGTTAATATATTTAACATGGCTTTTAGATTAAATAATATTTTATTCAGATCTTTCGAAAGCTTGTTTTTAATCTATTGTTATCTCCTTGATTAGTATTAGAATACATGAATATTAAATTTAGAAGATAGAATCTCCATTACATGATTTTAATGAAATTACTCGTAATTACCTTTTCCCAATTCCCATTGACGCCAATAATTATTTAGTGGGAACATTTGGATATAATATTTTTTTAAAAGCTCACTATTGGGCTATGGAAACATTGACAGTAATGATAGTGCATAAATAACAGATTACGAAGATTTATTTCCAGAAAATTATTTGTAAAAATGTTACTGAAACGCTCAGAAGGAAAAGTTTTGAAAGAATTCCGCTTATGTAGATATCCACCCGGATTATACTGAAGTTTATTTAGATTGTTGGCTGCATAATTCATTTTAAAATAATCCATCGCAGTTTAAAATATTAAGTAGGTATTTTTTTAAAATTATTAAATTTTAAATTCATTAACTAATTAGTAAACCATTTATTGTATGTAAAATTAGAAACACCTTTAATCAAATAATTAATAATTTACATTATTTAGTTTTTATAATGAACTGAAATATAATATTACATGATAACCTTAGAGCATTTCAGATTGCTCTTCAGAATTTGAATAAAGGAACAAAAAGGAACATTGAATAAATAAAATGCCTTTGGATGTATTAAATGAATTGACAAAATTAAATTCATAAAAAATAATTTACTATCAAGAAAATACAAATTTGAAGAAATTTAACTACGTATTACACGAATAATAAAAATACATTAAATGACATTTTAATACTTGCATTTTTTATTTAAAAATTTGTCAAAGGAATTTGTCTTGCTTTCATTTAACTTTCTCAACTCTTTCACACATTCAGAAGGAAATCGATTTAAATGTTAAAAACATTTTACTTTTTATTCATTACACATTTATTCTTTATTAAATACTTTGAATATAAAATATCATTCAAAAAATAAATTAAAACAAGGTGATTTATCTTTTACAAAATTCTTAAATCTCACTACAATATCAAATGTATTACATAATAATAATAATATGATAAATAATAAAGGTTTAGTGTTAATGTAAGATATTTAATTTACAACGCTTTTCTTTAATACGTTAATATATTTTTAAATATGTATTTATATTTCACTTCTTATGAGGATGAACTATTGATTATGTTCAAATTTGAAATTTAAAATTTTTCTCCGATAAATATTCAAATTAATAATTTTAGTAATTTTTAGTAAAATTGTTGATTTTAAAGCGTAGAACTTCCCTCCATGCTCTTATTTTTCTCATTTCTTTGTCAACATTAAATTCATAATTATGTGTTTATAAAACTTTGAAAAATATACGTTTTATTAGAAATTTTAAGAGTAGTTCCCTATATACCGATAATGTTAAATTGTGCTTTTTTATGTACCTTTTTCTCAGAAACTGTTGATAATAAAAACTTCAAATTTTGTCTGTATACTAATTATACATTTATATTTATACTGAAGTGAGATTTTACAAATATATTGTTTATTTTTTTCAAAAACACGCAACGCAAAAGTATCACTTTATTTTTTTTTAAATTGTCATTTTTCGTTACGATATCTGGGCTCTAGCCTAATATTTTGGGAATATATCAAAAATCTCACTTCCGTATTTATAGTTACATATCATTAATATGTGAAGCCCAGTGGCTGAATGGTAGTGTATGTCGCTTAAATGCCTCAAGTCCGGGGTTCAAATCTCATGAGGTTGATTCAGCCTTCCATCCCTTCAGTGGGTCGACAAATGAATATAAAGCTTTCTTGGGGGATCAGCACTGGGGCACTGAGCAAAATCTTACTGTCACCTGCATGGTGCTCAAATCAAAAGCTAACGACAGGCATAAAAACCTAGCTCCTAGCCACAATGAATTTCGTGAACTTGATGTTACTGTCAATTAAGTAGCGTAACAACTTCTAGGGTTTCACGTCAGACTGACCACTGCCCATGCACCTCAGCGCCTAAGATCACGAAAATTGAGATAAGAAAAATAGGCCTTGCCCCCCATGGGCTGTTGCACCACTGAGTTTAGTTGAGTTATCAGTAATATGCAGCCAAATTTCCAGATGCATTCATACAGTAGATTCTGAGGTAATTAAATATATAGTTTTAAAAAAATCATTTTGAGAAAATAGCATTTTTAATAAAAAATGTCACTTCATTACAAAAACTAAGAATTACATCATGTATTTGTCCCATTTTATTAATTATTAGCATCTTCTCAATACTTTTTAAGCAAAATGGGAAACAATAAAAGTCTTAAATGGCTCAGAAAATACATATATAGCATTTTTCAGTTTTTGTCTTATGAGATATTTTATAGCATTTACATCAATTTTCTCAAATTATTTATCAATTTTTGAAGAACTTTTAGATTTAATGCATTACAAACATCAAATTTGACAATAAACATTATAATTATAATACAAAAATGTATCAATATTGTTTTGGTATGAATTTGGGAATACATGAATATACGACACTTAGAAAATTTTCAATAGGGTTTTGTAAGTTCAAATGCAGACAAAGTTTCTAAAAGTTTTAAAATTCAAAATTTTCTCTAAACTGCACAAATGATTTCTAAAACAGCCAAAATGAATCTGTTTTTATGTTTTTAAACATGAAATTTATGTATTTTTATATATGTAACAAGCTTATGCAAACACAATAAACATCACATTTGATGTAAAATCCCATACCTTTTACTCAGAAAATATTGAACATGAAGACTCAAGATTCTCACTGCATATTAATTAGAAATTTATATTTATACTGAAGTGAAATCTTTTAAATATATTAATTAATTTTTTAAAGAAAAAACTTTTACTGAGCATCATTATGAAATTATTAAAAAATGTCAACTTTTGTTACGGTATCAGCTTTCTAGATTAATGTTTTATATCAAAAATGTCACTTCAGTTTACACAATTGCATTTAAGAAACATACAGTACATTAATACAGTAAATTTACATATTTTTAAAAATATAAATTTTAAAAACAGTAATTTTTATAAAAAACCTTACCTTGTCAGATTAAATATTCTGTACTACTTACTAATCCTTGTTTTTACCTTATTATGGGTAATTAACAAATGTTATCTTTATTAACCATTGTTTGATATGAAATTCTTTTAATTATTATTTTGAAGCATTTATGATTATTTTGGACTATATAATAGCCGCATCTATGCTTTTCACAGTGCAGCATTCAACATAGTAAACATTCAATGTCCCATCTATAAGCAAATGTAATATTTGCATTTTCAAAAATAGTTCCTACCTTCAATTACGCACCTATACGTTTATTTAACAATTCACTAAATGTTGGCATGTTGAAATAAAACTGATTAAAACTATTTTTAATCAAGGAGAACTAAATTTAATTAAAAATAAGTAAATATTAATTATAACTTTTAAATCACTGAAACCAGATATTTAAAAATTGGCTCTAAAACTTTTTTATCAAATCTAACAGTTAAACTTGCAGTTATTATACTGTTATCTAAAATTTATTGCGTATCGATAACTAAAATAAGTAGAGGCTTTGCAACTTTTCCCCAGGTTTCAAAGGGAAATGTTTATATTTTATCAATAAAAGTGGGCATGGCACAACAGCTAAGTATTTTTAAAAAGTCATTTTGATATACTTCTAATTCATAAAATAGCAAATATGTAATATCAGGGGAAAGGTCAGGAATTAAAGATTTTAGAAATAACAAAGTCTTAAAAGCGATAATCTAAAGATTTTTTGTCTACTGACAGCTCTTAATGTCATCACATGTATAGTTATTTTAATGACATTATACATAAACAAATAAAAAATAATGAAATTGTATTAATTTGGGTGTTAAATTAAGGAAAAACAATTCGGTTATATTTGAGTAATTTTATATTTTTATCAATATTTTTAAACTTATGAATTAATCTTGAAAATTATTGTACTTAAATGATAAAAATAATAATTTAATTTAATATTTTAATAGATGCGATCTTAACTATATGATAAATATAAGAATTGACTTATTTTTTAGATGTCTGTGTTGTAGAATATTGAAGTATTTAACATACATTGCAGCATTTTTTTGTTGTTTTTGCTTAAAATCCGAATAATTGGAAGCATTTACTTTTAAAACAAATGACATTGAAAACTATTAATATTCAATGTATCACTATTAATATTCAAAGCATCAACCTATTCAATAACTTCTTACAATAGTATAAATGTCTTTACAGAAATATTTTTAAATAAGTAAATTCCCTTGGATTTCATAAATTTGGTGGTTTTGAAGAAACTCAAGTCCTTTTTCATAAGTTTCATTTTAACCCAAATAAAAATATTTTGCTAGTACAAAGCAATTAGATTCGTTTTGAATGAAAAAAGTGGATAGCGTAACTGTTATAACACTAATTGATAAGTGCATTTCCTAAGAAAAAATAATTTATTTCTTAACTTCATAATTTCTCTCGTGATGTGTTCTTCCATTTAAGCTAATTTTCTCTAACTTCTGTATCACAAATTACATGTTTTTTGAAATGATATTGAAAATCAAATTACGATATCAATTAAGAAAGTAATTGAAAGACATTTTTCTTGTAAATTATATAATTTCAGGTAAATTTTGCAAAAATAGTTAGACAAAACTATCCTGTGAGAAATTGAATATTTAATTTTTTGTTTACTTTCTGGAAGCAGTATGGAAAAATTTCAAATATCAAAGTGTATTTATCTGATTAAATAATATATATTTCTTTGAAGACACGCTTTTAATTTGTAACATATTCAATAAAGAACTATTTTTCATTGATCAAAAAAATCTCATCATAAGTAATAAAATAAACAAAAAGTTTTAAAAAGTTGAAATTATGTTATATTTCGAGATGATTTGTTCAATCTTTGTATGCTGAATAAATGATATTTGTTAAATGTGGTGTTTTACTATTAGAATTTATCTCTTTCATTTTATATCTATACACATTCATTCCTGATAAACAGAGAAACACAGAAAGTTTAGAAATCATTCAAATTATAACGAAGTTTTAAGTATAAATATTAATTATGTTTATATAAAGTGTTGCATTTATAATAATATTTTTCAAAGATTTTCACTTACAAAAGCTTAAAAGTGTTGTATATAGATGTATATATACGTAGTATGATCCAAAAGATCATGTACAAGGTCGAGAAACCCTAAATAGTTCACAGCACCGAAACACATCCACCTTCAAAGTAGTCTCCTTGGGCGACGATACTATACTACCCGCGTTCGTATAACCTATGTAAACACAGTTGGAAACCATTTCTCGCCATCTCCCATAAGGCAGCCTGCAATGCTGCTTTCACTTCAATCATGACACAAAATGACGTCTCTGCAAATGTTTTTTCATTGATGAGAATAGGTAAATGTCACACGGGGTTAAGTCTGTTGAATAGGGGGGGGGAGCACGTTAGTGCGAGTTTCGTCTAGGAATTATTTTACCAATTGGGATCGATGTAACGTTGCGTTGCCAAGCAGAAGGTACCATTCATCATTCTGACAGAACTGAGGCCGTTTACGACGAATGGATTCTCTCATACAACGTCCTCGAGAATATATACATACATATATATACATATAATCAAAATTTCTCCACAAGAAAGAGATGAATTAACATGATTATTACTTAAAAGAATTGCAACTGCAAGATAACCAGACAACAGAATTTAAAAGGAGATATGAAAAATTGAAGTAACAGAGTTAAATATAAAAATATAAAAGAATGGATGCTACAGTATTATCAACATTGCTGACTTAGGACAGCTTGTATACAAAAAAATTCTTCTTAAAAAATTTATCTATATAAAAGTGGGGTTGAACATGTTTTTGGAACATTCATGGAACACACACACACACACACACACACATATATATATATATATATATATATATATATATATATATATAGCAATAATGATTATGTTTATTACATTTCATCAAAGCTTTCACCAAATATCATTATTTTCTATCAGTAGTACAATTTTTATCATCATAATTTCAACTTTTTCTGAGTTCGGATCGTTTATTTTGAAAATATTGTTTTTTATTTATTGAAACATACGTTTTTAAAAATAGCAGACATATGTTTTAAAAAATGTTTTGAAATTTAAGATTTTAACTTTGTTTATTAACTTAACACTTTGAAGCAGCATTGGGGCTGGATCTCTTGTTTTTTTAATCCCATTCAAATGGCGAACCTGACACTTGAGCTGTGGTTTCTCCCTCCCCTAACTTCAAAACCTAGAGATTTTGAGTTTCAACCGGTATCATAATTCTCTTATAGGTATCTTATAGGTGTCCTAATTTTCACGGTAGATCTTCAGCGTCATCACTATTCAAACCACTGCCTGGACAGAAACCGATCCCTTACATAACAACTTGATTCACTCTAACGTTTGTAAACATAATAAAACTAAATATGACGTTGAAGTATAAACTTAAATATTATGGTTTAATACATGAAAAAGTATTCTTATATTTTGAAAATAGAAATAGTTAAATGAGAATAATAGTGCAGATTACTTCTTTCATTTACTTATTTTATCAAAACAAATAATTATTATATTATAAATATAGCTTTCTTTAATTTTTCACCTTACACACAAATATGAAAGAAAAAAAAAGAATTCTAGCTAGAAATGTGTTTTTAATAAAAGTTTAACATATTATTATTTTCTGTGAAGAATATTTTATGAGTTCATAAAATAATAAGTAAGCAAATGTATATGGATATACGTGAAAAAATGTTTTTAAATTGTTTAGGTAAAGTAAAAGAATATTCACAAAATCCATAATTCGGATACTTCCATAATCGATATTAATTTATTTCAATAATAAGTATAAATTATGACAGACATTAGAAAGTTTCCTTTTAATCAATCAAAATGACATTTTAACAACTTGAAAATAATTGTTTCATTTCAATTTGTATTTCAAACAAATGTAGCCATACCTTAACTTTGTATTTATTTAATGGAAGCTTTTAATTGAATAGATTTAAACCATTGCAAAATGTAATGAAAATTCTGTTTTAAATGTATATGGATATCTTATATGTGTTTATTTTTAGGAATGAGCTACAGCGGAAATGCTCCAAGAATAGATTTAATTAGCTTATAAGGAATTCGACTAAATTTATCTTGAATTTCTTTTTGTCTTTTTAGATACATTTTCCAGAATTAGAGTAAACTCAATTATCTTGCTTTTTTTTATTGCAATTGGAGAAAATAATGTAAGTACGTCTTAATTCTATTTTTATTATTAGGTTTTTATGGAATTGCACAGCTTTTAAAAACCATATTATCAATCATCTTGAAATATGAAAAGCAACATTATTTTTATCAAATGACAACAACATATTTCAATATTAAACACTTTGATGTTAATAGAAAGAAGCCCAGTGGTTGAGTGGCATCTTTTCTTGCTTCCGTGCTATAGGTCTGAGGTACAAATCCAAGCTGTGCAAAGTTGAATCAGCCTTTCATTCCTTCAGTTAGTATATAAATGAGAACAAGGCTTGCTCGAGAACTAAACAATGGGGGTTTCAGGTCCATCTGACCTCAGTGTCCTATGTCATGAAAATTGAGATAGATACCGCAGGCCTTGTATCTCTATGGTCAGTTGTACCACTGAATTTTAGTTATTAGAAAATGTAAATGTTTTACGATATGTTAAGTTATTAGATTTTTGTTTGCTCCAATTGTACGCATGGAAGTATTATTCTAATCAATTTTTATGTAGTAAAAAAGAAAAGAAAGACTAATAAAATAAATAGTTTAAATGTAAGCGAATATAAATATTGAAATGTCTACTACTGGTACTACTTAACTTACTGTATACTACAGGTACTATTACTACTTAAGTGGTCAGTCATTTGTTTAAATGCGTTTACATTCATATACATATTTTTAATATATATCTATCTCCGTAAGAAATAGGAAATAACTTTTACAATCTAAGAACTTGTATAGGATTTTTTTTCTCTCCTTAAATAATCATTTCTTAGTTCAGTAATCGTTTCGTAAACTCCTTATTCCATGTATGCATGAATAAAAAATATATTATTTTTTTAAAAAATACATTATTTTTATAATTCGCAAAAGTATTTAGTGGTTGGAATAGGACACATAAATTTTGAAACATACTATTTCAAATGTACACTTTCGAGATATTGTAATGAATATATAATTTTATTTATTTCGAAATAAAATTATGGTTCATCTTTGAAATGTCAAAGGAAAACATTAATTTCGTACACATTTATTGCTTAACGTAAATTTAAAAATGAAATTGTAAAATTTTTATCTCAAAATAACTCTTCTGTCTTTTCCATTACACACGCATTAGAAACACCACCTACATTTAACAATATCCTATTTTGAATACAAACAGATTATTTTAAGCATGTTAAAATAGTACACCTTATGTCTAAATGATACAAAAATACACTCAATACTAACTCAGTAATACTAGTTGGGGAAAACCATTTTATCAAGGTAAGCCTTTGAGTGGAAATGCTATTTATAAACAGTCCGAGGAAACTCAAAACTGAATTCTATTTACGGAATGATTGGAAAAGGGTCATACTTTTATTAGTTTTGGTAGGAATATCTGGAAATTCGAGGAACTAAATCTCAGTCATTATTTTTCGTTCATGATCATATTGACGATTCATTCACAAACTTTACCTTTTCTGAGGAAAAACGCAGTGAATGAATTAAATAAGGTAAGATTTTGTTTTGTTTTCTTACATTTGCATGATCCTTTTTTGAATTAACATAATATGCTGTGTATTATTAGTTTCACACACACACACACACATATATATATATATACACTCCCTTCCAAAAGTTAAGCACGAAGATGTAAAATGCGAAAAAAATCAACAAATACTGCTTTGATTGACACAATATTTGACAGTAAAGTAGCATATATATTTATACATAAAACAAAATCAATAATTATAAACAGAAATGAAAACAATATTAAATTGTTGTAAGTTATCAGATAATATCGTACAGGAGACTTAAACAAAATTATGTATAAAGTGAAAATAAACAGCATAAAATGAAAAAAAGAACATTAATAGGGTATGTGATCCCCCCCCCTCATCTGTATGCAAAGTTTACACCTTCTTAACCATGCTTTCAATTAGGTGGTCAACCACCGCAGATTTAAGCAATCGCCATTCTTCGTGTAGAGCAGTTTCCAGCTCAATAAGAGTGGTTGGAAGTGGGAAGCGTGAAGATACATCACGACCGAGAGCATCCCAAAGATTTTCAATGGGATTAAGGTCGGGCAAATATGCTGTCCACGCCATACGAGCAATCCCTTCACTGTCCAGGTAGTCATCGACGATGTCAGCTCTATGGGGACGTGCTTTATCGTCCATTAAAACAAAAGTAGGGCCAACTGCTGCAACGTACAATCTCACAATGGGTTCTAGGACTTCATCTCGATACCGAACAGCCGTCACAGAACCCCGTTTAAAGATGTGCAGGTCGGTGCGGTATCCTAATAAAATCCCTGCCCACACCATAATGCTTCCGCCTCGGAATGCGTGATGTTCGGTGATAATTTGGGGCTGATTGCGTGTTCCTTGTTTACGACATATTCTTATACGTTTGTCATCTGGCTCCGGAGAAAATATATTGAATCATCAGTAAACATGACATTGCCCCAGTCAAACACAGTCCAATCGCCATATTCCCGGCACCACTTTAATCTTGCCCCTCTTGATTGGACGGATGGAGGAACACAAACTCGAGGTACCCGGGCATACACTCCATTCATATGTAATCTTCGTCGTACAGAAGCTGGAGATATAGCCTTACCAATGGACCCTGTGACCATAGATTCCACACGTATGGAGGTCGCTCTGCGATTCCACTTGGCTACAATAACAATATATCGATCTTACTCGGAGGCTGTAACCCTTAGGCGACCACATACGGGCCTTCGGACAACTGTCTGTGTGTGTTGAAATTTCTCCATAAACGGGAAATTACAGAATGATGAACTCCGAAGAAAATAGAAACATCTGTGATTGACTGTCCTGCTTCAATGCGCCCCACAGAACGCTAGCGTTTATAATCTTCTATTCGTTTTCTGGAAGTCATAGAAACACGTATGTCTTGAAAACAAATTGTACGAAAGTTTTAAACACCTTCTATCAGCCCTTACAATCAACTTCTGTAACTCTTCATAACGATGGCTTCTTATAAGTTTGCCCTTTTTGCATATTTCTTGACATGAAAGCACGATTGGCTGCTACTTAACATATTTGCATACTTTCATCTACCTTTGCCACGAATTGCATCCTCTTGAATTCTGATTAGCTTCCGGAAATTAGCATTTTCTTCTCCGTGCTTAACTTTCGGAAGTGAGTGTATATACCGTATTTACTCAATTCTAAGTCACACTTTCTTTTCCAATGTTAAAGCTTCTGAAAATCGTGTGCTGCTTAGAATCGAAGAAAATAAAATTCGCACTGGAAGAAGCAATAACCGATTCATGTATGTATTGAAAAATTTATAATATGGTTATAAAATAACTAATTATTAACTTCTTATTAATTATTCTGCTCTACCGTAACCACGGGTCTCAGAGACGCCCGAAAGAACGTCCTCCAAAACACGATACCGCCACCACCGGCCTGTGTATGACCTAATGTACATTGAAGGGGCAACTGTTCGCCTGGAAGGCGGCGTATGCTGACACGGCCATCGGCGTGATCAATGACAAACCGTGATTCATCTGCCCAGGCAACTCTCTCCCTCTGATCCATGAACCAGTCACGATGTTCCCGAGCCAGTTGGCGATGAAGCTTGGTCAGCAAAGGCACACGAGTAGGACGTTTGCTGCGTAGCCCCATATCCAACAGTGTCCGCCGAACATTGTGCTCCGATACTATTTTACTTGACCCTGCATTATATTGGGCTTTCAGCTGAGCCACTGTCTGGCTCCAGTTTTGCTTCACTATGCGAGACAGTGTAATAGCAACTTTTTCTTTGATAGCGTGTGGACGTCCAACACCATGTCGTCTACTGCTGGTTTCACCGTCATTCATCCACTTTGCATACGTACTAACAACTTTAGATCGGGAACAACCCACGTGTCATGCAGTTATGGATATACTTGTTCTGAGCCTTCCAGCCATTACAATCTATCCTCTATCAAAGTCGCTTAGATCTACAGTCTTTACCATCACATACAGAAGTAAGTGAAAGAATTATTCTTCAGACTCTCCAGCAGCATTTGCATACCACTTCCACCTGATCACGTGCCTTCCACGTCATCCAGGCGAGTTCAATGCAAAATTTAGAGGTGGTCATAATGTTTTCGCTCTTGAGTGTATATATCTATATGTAATCATAATTAACTTACATCTAAAACAAAATCTCCTATTTACCATTTAATATATATTATTTCCAATCAAAAACAAAAAAAAATAAAAATAAATATATTAGTTTGAGCGGATATTCAAATAACTTTCTTTGCGAAAAGATGAGTTGATGGCTAGCTGAAAAAAGGCTGTTTTTTATACAAAAGTGTAAATGTTGACTATGAAACATCACATTCACTTACTCGGTAAATTTATGTTCAGGGGTAGCATTTTTTTAGATTATTATATATTCCCCTTGCATTAGGATTTAAAAAAATCGTTAAGTCTAGCCATGCTTTTAAAATAACCTTAAGCAGTTAAGGTACAGATGAAATTAGCCAGCCGAAGAGCCATCTATTCAATTTATTCCTGACAATATTTGCCTACATAATGCGTGCAAACAACAGAAATTATATGCTATATCACGGCCAGATTACTCGGTCAAAATAAATTCATTATTTAGAGAAAGGGGTGTTATCAAGAAGTACTAATTTACTTGGGTGATTCTGTTTTTACGTTTCAGGTATTATTGTCGCATTAGGAATGTAAAGAAAAAAACTGGATGCAAAATTACTGTTCGTGTTTTTTTTTTTTTTTTAGATTAGTTCAAGAATGAAAAAAATATTTGTTACAGAGGATTCTGACATAATTCGAGATTCATTTTTTCCCTTTGAGCATGTTTTGTTTATTAGTAGGAAAATTCTGAACTTGGAATATTTTAAACTGAAGTTGTTTTCTATAACACACACACACATTCATAATACTTTTTAAGCAAGTTTCTAAAACTTCAATTTCTGTTTTTATGCGTGCTACTTTATTAAAAAGAATATATTTGCTTTTAATTTCTAGAAGTCATATATCTAAATGGATAAGCATGAATTAAACAATCAAATTGACAAACTCTTAAATTTGAGTATGGCTAGGGTAAAAATGTGTTTATGAGAACTAAGGATATTTTTTCCAGTTTATGATACAGATTTTTTAAACGCTGATAGAAGTATTATTTAACTGAATATAATTTAGTACTGAAATACGTATTACCCAAAATGAATTAATTTTTAATTAATTTTAAATTGAAATTTTAGTAATACTTATTCATTTTCATTAAAGTTAACGAGCATTTTTCTAGTACTTATCTGAAGTAACTATTACTTATTGACTAATTATTGAATGAAATAAATAATCAAATTCTAAATGAAATACAAAATAAAGGACAAAATACTAACAAAAATAGTATAACCTAGTCTCCAAGGTCTCTTTTTTTATGTGAAGAACGGTTTTCACAATTACACGATCTGCATATTATTACATTTATAATTTTTTTATAAATGCAAGATATATTCACATAAAATCTTAAATAACTTTCATCGAGTCAAATTCCTGATAAAAAATTTTTATATATGAAGAATATATATTTTTATTATATCAAGAATATAATATTTTTTTAAATACGTTAAGCCCTGTTAAACGTTGTAGAAACACATATATCTTTTTGACGTTAGCTCTAAACTTTTAATATGGTTTTATTTATGGAAGACATTATAATTATTTTTTCTCAGAAAATGCTTATATTAGTTTTTTTTAATAATAATCACAAGAAAAAGAAAGTCAAGTGAAAATTTATTTTGAGAATGGAAACGCGTATCACTCTTTTCAGTTTATATACTAATCCTTTTCTTTTACTTAAAGAGATAATTCCAATGCCAGATAGAAAAGCTTATTTTCTTAAGAAAATTAAGTCCCCTTCACAACAAATTAATTTCCCAATCTATTGCATAGTTTACTCACAAATGTTGAGCATGGTTCTCGGAAAGGAATTTACAATGATATAATGATGACTTTGAATAAATAATATTTAAAATTACGTCAAAATGTAATTACTTGGTAGATTTCTTTTGGACAAAACTCTCTTTAAAGTATTTTATTTTTTCTAAATTTATCGATGTAGAGCTATCCTCCGATTAAACTTATAGTTTTGTTTAACGATTAACGATACCAAGGTCTGATAAAAATACTATCCAGTACCTTTGTTTTCACTTTTAGTTATATCATGATTATATATATATATATATAACCATTTTATTTTTTTCATATTTAGATTTAGACTTTTATATTTTGTTGTACTTTTCTATACTTTACTCTTTACAGCTCTTATTTTAGTTACAAGCAATGAATATATTCATAAAGCATTAAGGAGGGAAGTATTAAGAGGATTACTTGAATTTTAGAACATAATTTCTAAATAAGTAAATATATCCAATAGTTATAAATATAGATCCAAATGCATATGTGTTAGATCACAATATTGAATATAACTATTGCTACTGATTTTGAAAATAAAAAAAAGAAGAATTAATTAAAAATTATATTCATATAATATATGCATATATATATTCACCCAGAAAATAAAGAATTTTAGCTATACAAAACGAAAATCTAAAAATTTATTGTTAAAGAATCAATGTTACATTAGGGAAGCTTTCTTTCCTTGTTTACAAAATGACATTCTGCATTTAAACATCTGCTTTATTTGTTTCCAAGCCATAGAATTACCTTGCTATGCCCTTCTACAGTCAGTGAACTAAGGCAAATGGTCAATGCGTTCTCCAATTTTTCATCACTTCTGAAACGTTTAGCTTTCAGTATTTCTTACACCTTTGAGAAAGGAGGATAATCGCTAAGAGCAAAGTCCCAAGCACACGTTTTTGGTATAAATCGAAACAATCCACAAAAAAGCTGAAGAAGCATGTTGCTATAAATGCTGAATCTAATTCACTTACCATCAAACTGTAGTTTGTCATGGTTGATAATGAAATAGTTTCGGCTATTCAATTAAATTATAACCCATGCAATAACTCTTAGCTATAGGACTTAGTGGAGGACAACAAACAGGGGAGAACGTGTCACTCTCCTGGATGTTTCAAAACACCTTTTCTATCAATCAAGTGTCAATTCAAAACGAGACTCTTTATTGGAAAGTAAGTGTACTCTTTTCTGTGATATTTTATGTCGCATATGCATGTAATCACTGCAAACACTCCAGGCAGTGTGCAATGACAAGGGACAGTAGACCCAATAGCGTCCATGACCTCAGCTCCTGTACGCAGAGTCACCAATCAATGGTCATTGTAGTCCAGCGTTTCTCAAACTGTGTTCTGCGAGGGGTCGCGAGCATATTCAAAATTTTAAAACAAAAGATTATTTTTTTAAAAAATTAATCATTTACTGAAAGTAAATAAATATATTCCGACATAATAAAGAATAAAATAAACATTTGCACAAGTATAATACTCTTATAAATGTACCAGTAATGTACAATATCTTTTATAATTAATTTAAAAACACTGTGTTAAGAACAAGTTTAATTATTACTAGTGACCCAATGGGTTTGTCATATATAAAATTATATAAAACTAACACTTATCTTGATAATTTGTATGGTACTTTACAGTGCCAGTTTATCCATTAAGTGCTTGTGGCTGACATCCAGGGGCCCGTGGCCCGGAAGGGTTAGGATAAGCTGGACTTAACCAGATTTTCTGGTTATAAATTTTAATCCTCCTGTGCAAAAGGGATCTGTAGATATTCTGCCCCCAGGGTCCGAAATGAGCTTTAATCTGCACTGGGTTTTATAATTAATCCCTTAACTTCCGATTAAATGTTGAGCTCCCCAATGCCACCATTTTTCATGTAAGTGAGAGTACGTAATGTGTATTGGGGAGGGAGAGAAAAGGAATAAATGAGCAAATTCTCCGAAATGAGTAAATCCTTCGCAACTACTGTCAAGGTCCATTTATTACATACCGAAGCCTTTGTAATATTTTTATGGTGAGCAGTGCACAGAAAAGATCGTACTTTAGAAAGACGTATATATACGTCCAGGACAATTAACGCTTTGGCTGAGCGAGACTCTTATATACTCTGGTGGTATTTACGAAAAAATCGTATAGCAGCTTTAGTGTCAAAGCATATTATTATTGAATTCAATATATTGTTATTTGTATAGAGTGGGACAATGAAAATTATGGTTGAATATTGGTTCGCATATATTGAAAGTTTGAGAAACACTGTTGTAATCACAGCACCCCCTACCATCCATCGAATCATTGACAAAGAAGCATCAGGATCTATAGGTACTAATCGGTCCTCCCATCTATCGATACTCTCGACTGACTCCTTTATTTCTTGATTCAATAACTTAACCTCTTTGCTCCATATGGCTATACATTACACATTCTAGCCATCACTTACGAAGGGTGGATTCAATCACATCTAATTGTCAAACTAACCTGGTACTTGAAAACTCGGATTCCATTATTTTTCACATTCTCTTTCATACGTAGAAATCTTGTCCTAATGTTGGTGAATCCGTAATCAAGGTATTTGTATTGTCCAAGTGAATTGATAGAATTGAATTCGCACTCACTTCGCGATCAAGAATGTATGGCATGTTGTGACATGATATTTTATCATTCCACTCGTACCGATTTATCTCGAGGAACTACATAACAGGGTTCAAACAACATTCTAGGGATGTACATGATAAATGACTTATTATGACTGACTTTCAAAAGAACTGTAGGATTAATTACCAAGATATTTAGCAAGATTCACGTTTATAACGTTCATAAAAGTTTATATTGAATAATACCACTTTTGTTGCGCATTGCTCATTAACATTTATGTTTTTGGTTGTCTCAAATTATAATATAGTTTCCAGGATCATTTTATCAAACTTGAAAATGTGATTGTATTTTAACAGCTCCTTAAACGCGTGCAGTTATTCTTTTATTTTTCAGTAAATATAACGAAAGATCTATAACCTACGAAGCACATGAAACATTCATTTTTTTCCCCTTTAGGGAAGTTGATTTATACTTTAACGTTTTATTCAAAATAAAAACTTATCATTCTATTTAAATTTGAAAAAAATATATATAACATGATTTATTATGCTTTGTAATGACTTTAGATATTACGACTTTTGATATTCTGCGAATTAAGAAAACAAAAGCAGGACATTCTATGTAAAAGAAAAAAAGGAACATTTAATGGATCTAAAAAAAAAAAAATAAACACAAGTTAGAATGGGAACCATTTAAATGTCTAAGTTAATTCAAATTAGTAATAAATTAATTAGACTTTCCCTCACCGTGTGTTCTGTTCCTTATCCCTAAAAATAAAACATCGGCATCCTTACAAACACAACTGAAAAAAAAATATCCTAATAGATCTCATACTTTTTCTTTTTGTACCTAAAAAATAATGCATTCACATCTGAAAGAAATTGCAGAGACAATAAGTTTTACGTAGATATTTAGTTAACGGCCCATGGATTCTATACTTTAATTGCATGACTTGCATTAATAAAATACTCACATTACATAATTCTTAAAATGTATTTAACATAGCTTTTATGATGAGTAGTATTTATTTAAAGATTCCCATGGTATTACTAATTTGTTTTATTTCTTAATTAGTCAATGCTTTCAGGATATATGTACCATGTATTTAGGGAGAAAACATTTTCTTTCCATAGGAGTTAATTAATATTGTTGCAATTAACATTTTCAGAGACTAAAGCAGTTTTCTTCAAAGATCAAAATAAGCTAACATGATATAAGTATGTTCAAATAATTATATATAAACTGGATATTTTTATAACGGAAATGTGACGGTAGTAATAAGTAAAAAAATTACTTTGAGCACAAATTTATTTAATGGAGATTTACTATCGGATATGCATTTGCTTACAGAAAACTGATTTACAAGATGGATAGATTTGTAGTAGTATTTTTGCAATTGCATACTTTTGCCAGCTCTTATAAGGTTTAATTTTATTTTCAGAGTATTAAAATACATTTATACATATATCTAAGTTATTCTAAAACATTGAATTTTACTCGATATTTCATAATTATAATTTAATATTTGTTAATATGAATACACTAAAATTTTTTAATTTGTAGTTTTTATGGGCAAATTAATATTCTTTATAGTAATAGAATTAAAGAAAAAAGTATATCTTTCTTTCACTAAGAATATAAATATATTCTGATATACATAAATCAAGGGAACAGATCTGTAATTCATTAGTTTAAAATATATTCAGCATTAAATATACAGGGTGTTTCAGTGCAATGGTTACAAAATTTCAGGGCAGATAGAGTACACCTAAACGATGAGAAATCACATAGGAATGCATTGTCCAAAACGCTTTCTGGTCATGGTAATAAAGGCACAAAACACAATAAAAAACAAGACGAGAACAAGAGGAGTAAACATGTTTAGTATTCTTAGTATTGCAAAAATGCTTGGAAGTCTTTGGTTGGTGTAGGCAACAGATGGCGAACCGAAGGATCAGATGATGATGCATGCTCATAGGCTGTTCTTTCTGTCGCACTCTTTATGAAGCTTCTTTTTGCCTGTCGACAGAGAGGTAGTAAGATGGAAAGCTACACGAACGCTGAGCTCGCTCTTATACATCTGGCATATGGGACCACTGATTGCAATAGTCAAGCAGCACACATCGGTTGTACGTTTAGCACTAGAACGTCCATCTGTGTCAATTTGATACTAGCGCCTGTTCAGTTTGTTTTTTCTGTATTTTTGGAGGGAATTTGAAATTTTTGGGACTTTTTATTATTTTCCATGGAAATTGCACTCAAAGAGTTTGTGGTTCTAGATTAATTAGGATAAATTTTACAACTAAATATACCTAGAACAACAATTTATAATTCTAAGTAGCTGTCGTTCATCATTGCCATTAGTAAAACAAATTTCCCAAAGTACTATGGCACATTTATTTGATCTTGAATGCAGTGTTATTGGGTCAACTGCGGAAACGAATCTATTTTTCTAAAATTCTTGTGTTTAAGTGTTTCGTAACATAGCATTTAGTTCCCTGCTCATAAAAAAAATTCATTCGATTTTCCAGCTTTATGCAGAGCAGACTCCTTGAAACAATTTACATTTAAAAAATGCTAATTTTTTGTGAGAGATTTTTCTGAAAATGAATCGGAGGGTGTTGAGCTGCCTTGCTCTAATTTAGATTCTGATTATGACATAAAATTGAGTAAACGTGACAGCAAAGAATCTGAAAAAAGTGCAGATATAATTAATAATATTCCAGTAAATTTTGATATATATCTCTCTAAAGATGGCACAAAATAGATACAGTATAATAATAATGTTTCTGGCAGATTTGCGGCAAAAAAGTTGTCCAACAAGCTTGGATTATATCAACGTCAGTTTTTTATGATTTAAAGGGTCATAAAATATGTTAGTTTCATGAAATAATATTAAAAAGTCTTAAAACTAAACCTTACTGAACAATAGTCCTGCAATTGTTAATGTATTACAATTATTTTATATATTTTAAATCAAGGTGTTGAAACGACACTGGTGGACGTTTAAGAATAATATAAAAATCCCGTACATTCTAGTGCAGGCATTCCCAGGAGGCAAAATCCCAACCTCGCCTTTCTTGCAGGCTTGTACTAGAGATTATTCGACAGCAGATCCTGTATGGATGACGCACAGGATCATGTACGAAGAGTACGAATAGCAATCAGTATTGTGTTGGATCTGGTACAGAACAATCCCGGTAGCGACTTGGGATATAATCAATGATTCAAGGATCTTTATTCGATTGAGATTTGCACTCAAATGATTCCAGCCTCCAATATTCCAATGATTAAGCAACGAAATTTAACAGACTTTGATCTAAAAATACTAGTAAGACCTAGGCTCATAAGGTATCTCCTTTCAGAAACTATTTAGGAATTCAGAATTTATTGTGGATGAGGAACGAATCATATATAACTTTAGGAATTACTTATCAACATTGAAAACGCATTGGTCCATGACTTCTACTTAATGAACGACACCATCGGAGTTTGCCTCGAGTGATACAAATTACCAGGCAGCAACAACGATCAAATTAAATTGTATGTCGTGTGTGGTGAAGATCATATGTTTTAGTCGAAATGGGCGTGAACCTTCTCTCTTTTGTAACGTGCTGGAACACATTGCATGACTGCCCTTCAGACCTTATTTAATTGACTATCTCATAGGCAGAGATATCTTCAGGCATCATAAAAAAACCTTAATGTCATTCCAACGCAATTTATCTGTACGGAATAAATTTAAAAAAACTGGGGAACATTTTTCATCGATTATAATTGCAATTGGTTACGTTGTGACGGAGCAATACGCGTCCTTCAACTAATCCTTTTGTGGTATTGTTTTGGGCAAGCAATTTTAACCAGTATTCTTCTAAAAGAAGAAAACGTGATATGCAAATTAAGTTTAATATATATGTTCCTTCCTCGCGAGTTTGGAGTTAGTGAATTGTGAGTGAGATAGAAGTGAAGTGAATTGGCAGATAAGTGTATATGAAAACAAAAAGTAAGAAAGCCAGAAGTTTAGATATCAATACGTGGTAAATTAGTTACAAGGGGAATCTTACCAGAATTGTTTTATATCCTTGTTAAGGATATAAACCAAGAAGAGTTTAAGTCTATTTGGATTAAATAGAAGACTACAAGAGTTCAGGTACTGTTACCTTAAATTAAATTGATACTTAGAGTGTTAAAGTAATAGTGCGGACGTTAAATATATAAGCTCTGTGCAGGGTAATATTAAAGAAGAGTCGCATTATTGAGCACATTCTCCCCAAACGTGAATCTCGTCTCTTCTCTCCATTGCGTGACTGAAGTATCCTATTTAAAGTGTTACTTGTGTTTGAGTTGATTATAGTGATAAATAAAGTAATTAGAATTTATCATGTTGAATCATCCTTTAATTCTTCCACATCTTTAGCTGGGTCACTTGTTAGTAGGGACATAAACGCGTTTCAACGTCATCTGCGTTAGACGACTACTAATTCTATTGAAAGAATATACCCTATGTCGGCTTCTTCACTTCCACTGTTTTGCTTACAACACGCTTAAAAGTAAAACGCAAATGTATCCTAATAAATAAAATCAGGATGTCCCTAAACTATCTTGAAGCTTGAGAAACAAAGTTGAACCAATATCCTTTTTTCATTTTTGGATCCATCTAATTTTCGACAATATTTATTTGCATAGGTTCAAAAGGAAAATTTTGTACTAAATCAGGAAAGGAAACTTTCCTAAATACACTCATTAAACAGTAACTGATTTTATTTAGGAGTAATTTATTTCGGTAATCCTAATCTTATGTTTTGGGTATTAAGATCTCATTAGGAACCTGAATATAATCAACTTGGTGTAAAGTCTTCTCACGATCGTTAAGTTTGCACAAGAGTTAGGAAGACTCGTGACAACAAATTGTACAGGCTCTCCAGATTCTTTTTCTTTTCTTTTTTTTCCTTTTCATTCCAGAAAAACTTTTGCTGATTAGTTGCACAGAAAAGAATACTTTTTTTTCTCTCGAGCTGTGTTTTAAGCTAAGGTTCTCTCTTCCAGCAATTAGGTAAGTTAAAAAATCATTCTTTTCTTTTTTGAATTTTATAAAAAAGAATTTTGATTAAATGAAAATTTTGCTTTGCTGTATTTATTTAAAGAATATTATTTTGAATTCATTTTTTTACACAGGTAAATATAAACTTTTTCCGAAGGTCATTTATATGTGTGAAATTAACTATTTTACTATTCTTTTGATATCTGAGTAGCATATTCTTCATGATGAATGTGAGAAAAAATATTTAAGGTGTTTTTAATGGTCCTTCAAATACTTTTGAAGTATGCAAAATTTTAAAATACAGAATTTTTAAATACTTAGAACAGAATATCAGTTGTCAAAAATACCATGAAACTACTTTGAAACCTTATGCATCCATCATCTATAGAAACATTATTGAAAGACGTCGTTCAGGACTTGATGATACAATAATTGCTAAATGTTTTATTGTTTATCGTTATAGGAAATATTTGTAGAGTTTAATTGCCTGAAACTGAAAAAAAATTTTTACCAACATTTAAATTTTTATTGGGGTAAAATCATTTTAGAAGAAAATATTTCATCTATTTTATGAATTACAAAGTGCTTATATGAACAACATTATCATCGGAACAGATAATTAGGAAACAGTATGGGTAAAATTACTGAATGCATGAAATATAATTGGTTACATGACTTCACACATTTTCCGTTAAATTATTATACTTCAGCGATCGTGACTAATCACTAAAATGACTTCTATCTAATTCACTGTTTTTTGTCAATGATGTGCACTTAGCTCTTCCAAAATTTAAGCTCATGTCTTTGAAAATTAAAGTACTGTAATTTTTTTTTCAATTTTTATGCTGTAGCATATTAAAAAATAAATTTGCTTCAATATTATTAAAGAAAACAAGAGTTATTAATATTTTAATTTGCTTCAAAGAAGAAATTTTGCAGATAAAAAGCGTTTCAGCAAAATTGTGACCGGTTAGTTCAAATAAATTACTTTGTTATACAGGAAACCGTCCAAGAAAGTCCAAGAAACAAAAATATTACAACAAAAAATCGTTTTTTTTTTAGCAATTTAAAGTCTAATTTACAAAACCTTACATTTTGTGATGCAATAATTCAATCAATTAAACTTTTATTTGGGTTATAAGTAAGGGTTATTATACTAAACTAAAAGTATAGCAAATTTTCTTTTTAAAAATCAAGCTCACGATGCAAATATAAATCACATGCATGTATACCTAAAAGTAAAGAATACATTAGTTTGGAGTTTTATTTTGTAAATGAAATCTTCTTTCATTTTTAAAAGAATAATATATAGTGGAAAATTCCAAATTACCAAAATATTTGTGAAAAGTTTAGCAAAACAGTATTATAGCTGCACAAGATTGTGAATACAAAAAATATATTTAGAAATGAATTAATTCTTGAGAACGAGTTCTTCAAATTTGTGATAACTTTATTCTTCCAGTATGTTACTAATTAAAAGCAAATGCTAAAATATATATTAAATACATTTAAATTAAAAAAATTAGTCAAATGATTAAATTACATTAATTAGCTAGAAATTTATTAAGGAATTAAACAGATCATTTTAAAGAATACATAGCATCATTCAGTGACTTATTTTATTAACAAATATTTGCAAAAGTTTATGGAAGTTGGTCTATATTTAACAAAAAATATAGACGAATGAAATTTTGGATAGTCCCTACTGGAAAACTGAATTCTTTTCATTATTTTCTAAGGCTACTCTTCGTACACAATCTGTCTTTTTGGTTTATAATACTATATTAAAATACTGTTAAAAAGTAGTTGAAAAGTTTTACTAGAGTAAATTCTATGTCTATGTTGTAAAAGTTATGTGTGTATAGAATATTGAATTATTTAATTATGAGTTCAAATAATTAAAAATGATATGTCCAAATTCCTTACGTAATATTTTTGTGAATGAGAAACGTAGGATTTGAACTCGCTGTTTAACATTTTGAAAAACTTCTTGCTCCACTCCTAATTCTTAATCAAGGGAAAAGGGTTCATAAAGCCTTGCAAATGACTATAATTATACATTCTTCCTGTTTTATAAAACAAAATTGTAGATATATATTTTTTATTTTTGGTTTGTTTTATTCGAAGAAATTCATTTGACTAAGAATGGAATTATCCATAATATTTCATTAGAATTACATAAATTATCTTGGCAGAGTTATTCAAAATGTTATTTAATTTTGAATAATAGCTATTAATGCACATTTTACTTCATTTTAAAAGAAAACCAATTCATAACAAGAATAAGTGAAATATGCATTAAATTCAAGTTTGCCCATGTAGTATACGTAATCAAGCAAGGCAAAAAAGTCAGTTAAGAATATTGATGTATTCCTTAGAAAATAAAGTTGTAACACAATTTACATTTAATATTTTTCCAGTTAAGAGGCTTATACTGTTCAAAATCAATTGCTCATTATTCATTTGTAATCGTTTTAATATATAAATTTGAAGGATCTTTAGTATTAGACTGTCGTCCAATTTCGTCAAATAAAAACAAATCCCCAAATGTCAAGATTTCCTGCCTCTAGTGAAAAATTATCCCCGTACTTTTTGAAAATAAAAATTATAGTGATGGACATCATTGGTGAAACTTTTTTGATTTGGCAAAATTGATAAAACATAAAGAAATTTGTTTTTTATGTAATTGTATGAAATCACTTTTATATTTACTAAATTGTATCAAATATGCAACCAAAAAGAAAGAAAATATAGTAATTGAAAACAGAGTAGAAAAACTTTTCTCATTGAAGCAAAGTAGAATGTCTCTTCGTAAAAACAAAACTTGTGATAAAGTAGTAACAATAGAAGGGTGAAAGGGCTAAGAAAGGGGGTAGTGGCAATCGATTTCAATTTCACCTCGTCACATTGCGACTAAGCTTTCTAATCAACGCGATAGTCCTCCAGCAAATGGTTATCTTTCTGTGTGGCAGGAATTATTCATTGGTTGTGCGGCACCTTTGAATTAAGGAAACGCTGAAATTGCATCAAAAAGTAATTACCAGGTAGATTTCTTTCACCAAGGACTTTAACTGAGGAATTTTTTTTAAAAAAAGTATCGATCTTATTCTTACTGATTTAATTTATAGTTTAGTGAAGCGATACTAGAATCTGATTGGAAAAAAATCTAGTATCGTTTATCCGTCTCAGCTAACGCATTAGAATGCAGACAATTTTTTTTGTTTGTTTCAAGAATGGGATTTGGATCCTTAAGCCCTGTTGCACTTTAAAATAAAATTTATTTCTTCTAATGATAGCTAGAAATTAACTTTTTAAATAGAAGTTCGTAAATAAAGTATTTCCATGAGTCCTTACAAATATTGAAATAAGAATTGTAAGCTGTTAATTTTCTTTAAACGTATCTTGCAAAAATTTTGTATCTTTATGGATCTATATTGCTTACTCTGAAAAATAAATTGCATACTTTGCAATTGAATCATTTCTGATAACAAATAATAAATAGTTTAAATTAATTTTATCTAAGGAATTTTAATTAAATATGTAACAAATAAATCAATTCTGGTCGAAATAATTTTTATAAATATTTTAAACTCTTCCTAGGAAGATTTAAATTTAAAGATGAAACATTTAAAAATACATTTAAAAAGTTCGATGTTTTAAATGTTTTTATTTTCATCCTATTTTTTTAATTTCATATCCTCTGCTCAAAAGATCATGGAAGTGTTGCTTTGTAAAATTCATCTGGAATATATGGGCCGTATTAAAAAAATATTTTAAAAATACTTTTTTAAACTTCCATCATTCCTTTTTTTGAAAAAAAAAATTAATACATTTTATGAATCAAAAATAAACTGTATAATAAGAAATGTAATTTTTTCTAGTAAAGATTTGAAGCATCCTGAGTTACATTCTGCACAAAAAAAAAGTTTTGTGCATTTTCAAGAACGTCTTGATTTAAAATGTGTGTGTCACTTATCAAAATATTTTAGGTAGTAAATATCTAACAGAGAGAAAAAAAAACATGCTCATTTCATGCAGATTGTTCGAAAAAGAATAATTTTGGAGGTAAGTAACACTAGTGCAGAACACGGTAGTGAACTTAAGCCATTCGTATTACTTACTCTAGTCCCAACTTTACTCAAAAGGCATTTTTGCTGAGTAATAGTTGTACACCTTAACATCAATGATTCATCATTGTATTTAATTCTTTGCTTACAAAATTCATTATAAAAGTTTAAATAACCATTTATAAAGGTATAATGGATTTTAATTCCACGTTAAAAATTATATCGCTATTCATAATGAAAAAAAAAAGAAAAACACTTCTTTTTAAATTACTTAAAAATATATTCTTTTATTTATTTTAATGCATTAAAGCTAGGTAAAATTTTCTGAATTTCTATATTTTCAACAAGATTGCTTTATCATAATTTAATTTATAATAATACTTTTGTTCTCCCATGTTTTAATGGGATTTCTCTGAATATACATTTTATTCTATGATTACTTTAACACTCTTAATATTATGCAAGACAATTATTTTTTTAACTAAAATACAATGTTATAGAATTTCAATTTAAAATGTTAAGACTCGAAATGAAACTAAAACTTTTCACAAGTAATGGTGAATTAACTGTATTCTACATTTACTCACATTTAAGTAAATAAAAGAGAAAATCTAGAAAAACCCTAAATTTGCATTTAAAAATAGAAAATATTAATATTATTACTTAAAAAGAAGAAATACAAAATTTAACCAGAATTCAAAATTCTTCAACTAAATAATCTTAATTTGCAGATAAAATGTATGTAGTAATTCTAATTTCATTGAATGTTCTTTTTATTTTATATTGTATTCGAAGCAATTTTTGATTTTTTGATTTGCAATATTTCGTTCTTAGATCATGTAAAGCTTTGTTAATTTATTTCCATTTCGCTAATTACTGAATGATTTTAGCGTACTAAAGCATTATATTTTGGAAAAGCATTTCCGTTCCAGGATTTTAATGAAATTACTTGTAATTAACGTTGCTATAGAAATCAAAGCCGTTTCCTTTGCTGACTGAAATGATTTAGCTGGGCATATTCAGATAATTATGTTTGTCCTGGAAGTTGAATATTAAGTAATGGAAATGATGAGAATTGTGATAATCAAAGAGATGAATTCATGAACGAATTCCGGTTAAGAAGATTCATTATTAGATATATGTTCGCTTTCCCAAAACTGTTTTATTGGATGGATAAATCTCAAAATAATTCTGTACTTATGTATACTGGCACCATCTCTACTAAAAGCTAGCCTCAATTCTTAGAATTACAATTTCACTTCGAATTCTTCGTAGTTTATGAGTTTTGAATTTATTTCTGAAATAATAATTTTTTTAACCATTATAATAAGAAATTATGGTTTGATATTTTCGTGAAATATTGTATTCAACTTTCTATTATTAGTCTAGAGTTGTCATATATATTCGTGAAAGTATCAACTAATTTAGAACGCGATAAATGTATTTGTAACGTTTGAAACAGTGTAAAATCAGAATGGACCTATCAGCGCATCCGTAACGTTGAGGGAAAAATTGAGATGAACGCTCAGAACGCATTCGTAGCGGCCTAGGGGTTATAATAATATAATATTTATTTGTGTTAAACTTACAATCTGATTTTCTTACTCGTTAAGAAATATGCAACTGTACAGAATAAAAATTATATAACGAGAAATTAATAAAACTTAATATCAAAGTAATATATCATCACTTCACTCGAATACAAATACGCACACACACACACATATATATATATACATATATATACATATATATATACATATATATTTATACACACACACATATATATATATATATATATATATATATAGTAAAAAACGATAATAAAACAAATACTCTTAAAAGGCTCATCATTTCCTAAATATTGCTGTATTGAATACTGCAAGTTGTTTCCTCTTCTTAACTATTCAATGAAACACATTTTTTTTACTGCTTACTTATTTTTACTAAAAATACTCTTGCAAGCTTAGGTTGTACTTTAAATCATTCATAAGACGTTAGTCAATACTAAACCTCAGTTATTTTCAAGAATACAAGCGCAGAAGTAATGAAAGCCAAAATTATTTTGTTAGATACCTTTATGAAGATAATTTTATCTCTATTTCCGTAATTTCCTCAATGAAGATACCTCAGGCCAGAGTTACATTTCTTCAACTGCATCCAACTCTGAGTGTTTTCTGAAAATGAAATTTCATTTCTTAAGTGAAAAGTAATTAAAGAAACATTTTCAGAGGTTCTCTGTTGTTTAATTTTGTAATGTTTTTAATTACATAATTGTTTCCATTTAGTTACAGTTTCTTTTTATGTAACTGTTTCTTAACTTTTGTGACTATCAGCTATAATTTAGATGAGAAATAGAAAATCAGATATATTTTAAAAATAGTTAATAAAGATAATACAATAGTTTACGTCATTTCGAGTGAACTTTTATCATTAATTTATTTTCAATTTAGAAAAAAAAACAGGAACATAAAAATTTTAAATTTTTTATCCGCATATTGATAATGCCACACACACACAAGCAATATTATAATCGATTTACTCCAATACTTAAATATACATATGGGATTTTCTCAAATATGAGAAATTTATTAAAGTGTTTAAAATTTGTATTCTTAAAAAGTGTATAAATAATTGAAATTACCTATATCAATATTTTACCTGTATCACTATTTTCAATGAAAATCCATTTGTTAGAAATAAACATTTTTGCCTTGAAGCTTTGAATATTTAGGCCACATAAATTATACAATTCTTAATTTAATTCATTTCATATTTATGCAATTTTTATATAAATACATTTCCTGCTTCAAAGCTAAATATTTTCCTGCTTTTTTAAATTAATTTATCAATCTTGCTTTAAGTTTTAAAACACAATTTCGATTCCCTAAAGACTTATTTTCCATTGAATAATTTAAAATTAAACATCATTGCAATATCCTAGATTAAAGGAAAACATTCAATACTTGAAAGAAACCTGCATTTCTTTAAAAAGTTATACCAATAATTCTTTCTTTATGAAAAAGTGTAATATATCAGCACAGTTGAAATATGAAGTATAGAAATAGGAGTAGAGCTCAACAAAATTAATTTACATCAACTGACTTAGGTAAATATTACGCTATATCTGTTCATCATTTTCTTTCTACACGACACATAAAATCATTTCAATTTAAATGTATTCAAATGAATAAATTATGAACACGGAAGAAGGTATTCTTTAAAATGAATGACGCACTTAAACAATTCAAAAGGAACTCCTTTCATCAACTTTTAAGACTATATCTTGAATAAGTAAAACACATATGCAATTTATATTTTTTTCTAAAAAAATCGTGATTTGAAAAAAGTGATAACAAATTCCTTTCAAAACGATAAATACGTGTTTATGTTCATCTAATTAGTTTCAGTAGATATACCCAGGGAAAAATTATTTTGATAGTATAAGTGGAATTGAAGGAAATACTTTTCGATCGAGTTTATTTCCGTCTCGTTAGATACTATTTCTCCAGCTAAACTTAGTTCAATTAGAAGGAAAAGAAAAATAAGTTTTATCATTTATTTTTACATTGATTTAACTTGTTTCTATTGAAATCTATTCTAAGTAAATATATAAATATATAGAGTTCTATCGAAGTATTTATGAACAGTGCATTGTACTCTTAAAAATGATGAAATAATTTGTATTTTAATTATTGCTGATAGAGATGAACATGTTATAATAATGTAGAAAGATTTTATATATATATATATATACATAATTAAGGTTATCCAAATTAAAATATATTTCACAAATAAAAATTAATATTTATATTGGAAAAGAAAACTTTATTTATTTGGGATACAAATGTATTTTAAATTTGTGTTTTGTATGTTTTTTCATCAAAATATTAATTTCGCAACAGATCTAATAGATAATTTGATGTCAGGGGCATAATAAATAAAATATATATACTATTTGATGTATTTTAACTATAATTAACTAAACAAATGTTCCTCAAATAGAATAAGAAATTGAATTTTAGGACTCATTATTTATAAATTTCAAATTGATATAGTTGATTATTTTTTGCACAAATTATATTATTTGTATTCAATGATATTTTACATTGAATTAATATACCATGAAATATGAAAAATATTCGGTTTGAAAATTTCTACAGCCAAACACAATAGATTCAGAGACTATATTTAAAATAACCGGAGAATAAAGATATAAATCAGAGCATCTCAAACTTTCAACATTCGCGACCCAATATTCAATCATAATTTTAATCGCGCTCTCTCAATACAATAACAATGTATTGAATTCTACAATATTATTCTTAAACGCTATTGCTACAATACGACTTTAACCTCTTAAGTGACACCGGTGTATATAAACGTCTCGTTCAGCCAAAAGATTAATTTTCTGGACGTATATATACATTTTTCCGAAGTTTGATCTTTTCTGTACAGTGTTGTCCCTAACATTTTTCCGAAGGCTTTGGAGTACAATAAAATGACTTTGACAGGGCTTGTGAAGGAATTACCTATATTTCAGAGGATTTGCTCCCCCCCCCTCCCCTCCAAAAAACATCATATTCACATGCTACATGAAAAATGTTGGCATTCGGGAGCGAATGCCAACTTTTAATCAGCAGTTAAGAGCTTAATTATAAAAGATACAAATTATCAAGATAAGTGTTAATACAAGCCCATGGGGTCACTGGTAATTATCAATCTTGTTGTTAGCATTGTATTGTTAAACTAATTATAAAATACATTGTACAGATTACTGGTACATTTATAAGAGTATTATATCAGTGTAAATGTGTATTTTAATTTTTATTATGTCTGAATATATTTTGTACGTTTACTTTCAGTGAATTATTTTTTTAAAATATTCTTTTATTTTTGATTTTCAATATGCTCACCCCCCCAGCAGAGTTTTCACTCCCCCTAGGCAGGCGTGCCCCTCAGTTTGAGAAACGCTGATTTAAATAATTTTTTTCCTCTCTTAAAAACTCAATAAAATTCTTTATCTGAAGAAAATGATTTATTAGCAGTTGCTATTTTGTGAAGACTTCTAATTACAAAGGTATCCTTTGATACAAAATTAAGTTTTATAAATTTTTTATTAGTTCATATCAAAATTTTTGCTGAAAAATTTCGCTGAAATATTGTCTTTTTAGCTTTTCCATTTTTGTTGGATATGAAGGTACAGTAATATAAACGATCATACTGTTCTTAATAATTATGTAAATCATATTTTTTTATCGAACTCTCTAGGTTTCTATTTGGAAATTGATGTATAACATTGTTATTTTTTAATAATTTTTGAAAATTTTCAAGCTGATTAATTACAATAATTAACACAAAATTGAAAACCATGTCGGCTTTAAATATTCACGTAAAATATGAACAAATCTACACGCAAGATTTTAATAACGTAAATGATGTATGATATATATGTATACATATACACACACGCCGCATGTATGCATGCAGATACAAGAATGAGACAGACAGACATATTCAACAATAAATATATTATTATCATTATTATTTAGTATAAACATCGCATAAAATTAAAAAAAATAAAACTTTTTTGCTGTGATTTTATTATGGTCATGTGATATGGAGAGGCTTGTTAAATTTAATCAGTATTATTAGAAATATCTGAGCTTTGGTTGCTCTCTACATTTAAAACTTTTCACTTTAGATAAATACATTGTAAGTCTATTTATCACACATGGATAACATACATAGTATTATAAATTATATTGAAATGTTTTCGAAAATAAATTCCTTATATATATATATATATATATATGTAAAATGCACATTGTTACAAGGAACAAAAAGTTTATTATTCAAATTAAAATGATACATGAACACAATTTTAACAATTATACATATTAAATAAATGTAAATTGGTTGCAACCACTGTATACGCTATCCATTAGATTTAGATAATACATGAAAGAGCTTTGAAATATCCCACTTGCAATTTGATGATTATATCTTAATAAATATGGATAAATAAAATTCATTCGAAAAAATAATAAATGGAAATAGCATGAAAAATTAATCTACATTTAAAGCTGCACATCGCATCCATCAAGCAGAAGTAAAAACGAAAAAGGAGAATCTAGCTTTCTTATAAACAAGCCCACAGAACAAATACAAGATGTTCTCCAGAAGTCATTGCACAAAAAGAGACACTTGAGACCAAATTAACTTGCATCTCTAGGGACCAGGCATTTATTTTATCTTTTCGCTCAAGTAATCAGATTAATGCATCCCAATTGTATACAATTATACACAAAGTGAACTAAGAAAAATAGACTCAAAAGAGAAAAATCTATTAAATACATTGTTCTGAAGGAAGCAAAATATATGTGTAAATTAAAGCAAATGAACATTTGATGTTAAGATTCAAAACTGAAAGTTATAAAATTGTTTTTTATAAAACTTTGTTGAAACGGAAATATCTATTCATGCACTACTCTCAACAAATGATTATTATTCAAAAGCTCCAAACGCGAATTTAAATTAGATCTATATATTTCTTTGAAAATTTAAAGCATGTATTTCAAAGGTATTCATTGAAATCCAGTTTATGTACTGAAAATTACACGGAAAAGGATAATTTGTTTTTCTGTCTTATGTATCTCTCTCTCTAATCTGGTTTAAATTTAAAAAAAAAATAATTTAAAAACAAATTTAAGACTCCGTTGATCCCTTGAAATTATTTATATAAATACGCTAAAAGGTTAATTAAACAGCAATTCTTTTTTAAAGTACAATTGTGCTTTAGCCTTGGTTCAATGAAGCTGATATTGTGTGAAGTGAGTCTATCTAAGTATTAAAAATCAAACAAGATACCATTTGGGTTTGACTTGAATTTAAGTACACTCATGTCCAAAATTAAAGCCACAAACGAAAAATCTGTGAACACAGATGAACTATATTTACTGTACTGCCATGAAATTTGGCACAGAGACGTATTACAATGTCAGAAAGAATATATCAATATAACAATATAGAATTAGGAATTATGATACAAGTCATATCAAAAAGTATGAAATCATGAATCAGACGTAAAACATTTAACTCGGGAAAAGTCTGTATAATATTTCGTGTGATCACTGTGAGCTACTATATAAGTCTCACTACAAGATTCTATATTGTTTATGAGGGCATCATTAAGTATTTGGGGCAACACAAAGCCCGTTTTTCTAAAAACGGGACTTTTGTTTACAGGCGGCTCCTGGAGAAGACCTACAATGAGAAAAGACTTTTTCTCGACTATTCCAAACATTTTCAATAGACTTGTGATCCGGAGAGCTCAAGTGTCAATCATACTTCGAATATCCGCTCCTTCAAGAAATTCATCCACACTGTGAGATCTATCGATCGCCCACAAAAATAGATAATTATCGTTCATAAAAGTGTAGTGTAGGCCCATAGCACCTCACATAGGCTTCCAGGATTTTATCCCTATAGTGCTATGAGTTGACAATACACGCACCGAAAACATGCAGGGTATACGACTGCCCAACAGTATGCCACCACAAACAAGAATTTCTTTAATATCAAATTTGTCGATTTTTGTTACATAGGAAGGATAAAAGTGAACTCATTTTTTCTCCAGGTGAAGACTAGACGAGAATCGCTTTGTCTGGTAAATTTCGACGCAACATTGAAAAGATCATGCCCCTATTTTTGTCGTGTACACAGCTGATGTTTTCAGCTCCACAATATTCAGTGTTTCTTACTGAATGCAGCCAAAGGAACGCACACGACTGGACACCTGTCTAAAGACCAGTCTCTGCAAGACGGTTGTAGACTGTTTGACTGAAATTCTTCTTTCAGACATACCAGCAAGGTCACAAAAAAACTGACGAACAGTTGTTCATTTATGTCGTAGTGCACTTATTGCCAAGAAGTGAACCTGTGCAGTTGTCGGTGTTCTGTGACGACCTTGGCTGATATTTCTCTTAACAGTATCTCTTGTTTGGAATTGATTCCGTAACCGGTCTACCACTAGTCATAAAGTGAAAGGTTTAGATATATTTATTGACCTTCTATATAAATTCGATAAAATAAATGAAAACAACTTCTAATCGTTCAGTTGTCAGCAAAAAAGATATAGGATGGTGCTGTTACTTGTTTTCTCAATTCTATCGTCAAGGGAATCATTATTCTTCTTTTGAATAAAATTGACTGTCTTTGGAAAAAAGTTAGCTTTCTTGATGTTAGTTAATAATTATTTTCCTACATTATGTATTTTAAATGGAAGACGAAATACATAAGAAGTGCTTGTTCCATACATTCTTCATTTTGAAATTTATTTCCTTTAGAAATCTTATGGAGGAAGAAAAACATATAACAATTAGTGCAGTAGAATATGGTCAAAGTACCCAAATTTTCCTGCATATTTCTACAAATTTCTTCAGACTGTCCAAAGTAGCTAGTAATCCAGTGTTATATTGCAACAATACAATTTACTTCCTATTGACCATATGAGGAGAGTTTTATTTAATGGGTTTTCTAATAACCAGTTTATCAAAAATACTCTGTTGAAATGATATTTTAATTTACACTGGTGTGCAAAAATTAAGGACGAGACGGTTTTTTCAATATAACTTTATACAAAAGCATTCCAAATCAACACATTTAATACCGTAAGATCCCCAATACGTAAGGACATGAGTAATGTAAGCAACACTTACTAAAAGAGAAATCAGAGGGATAAAAAGAAGCTTTATTGAAAAAGTAGCATGGAGCGCAATGCGACTGAAGGCCGAAACATCCATGTGATGGGTGTCCAGCAAGAAATATCCGGTCTTTAGTAGAAGATATGATCTCCCCTGACTGCTAGGCAGGTTTCACAGCGTCTGCCCATGCTGAGAATGAGGGTGTCAATGAGTTGTTGAGGCATTGCTGCCCATTCGTCTTGCAGCGCCAATCGAAGCTCCGGAATCGTTACTGGTGGTAAGGTACGAGCTGCCAAGCGTCTGCCTAGAAAATCCCATACATGCTCGATGGGATTGAGATCCGGAGATCATGCCGGCCAATCCATACGTTCAATATCCTCACTCTCTAAGAGCTGTTCGGCAGCTACTGTGCGATGACATGGTGCATTGTCGTCCATGAAAAGGAACTGCGGACCCATAGCACCTCTAAAAAGACGCACATATGGAAGAAGAATCTCGTTACAATAACGGGTCCCGTTGACTGAACCTGCGTCGAAGATGTGAAGGTCTGTACGACTACCAAGCATGATGCCTCCCCAAACGAGAACACCGCCACCTCCATACCTGTCCCTTTCAATGATGTTCGAGGGATGATTGCGGCTTCCCCGCTCTCTCCAGATGAGTATGCGATGAGAATCGCTACTCAGACTGAATCTGCTCTCATCTGTAAAGAGTACTCGTCCCCATTCACTGTCTCTCCAATTCCGGTGTTCCCGGCACCACAGAGAACGCCTTCTCCGATGGGCAGGCGTTAGAGGTACACACCGTACAGGGCGTCGTGCAAACAGACCACCACCGTGTAGTCTTCCGGCCACGGTAAAACGCGATATCGGTCGTCCAGTCGCCTGTGTCGTGTGTCTAGCGATTTCTCCCGCTGTCTGCCGCCTGTTTCTTCTGGCCTGTAAGGCAATATACCGGTCATCTGCGGGTGTGGTTCCTCGTGGACGACCACTACTGAACCCCCGGATAGCTGTTCCTGTAGTTTGAAATTGTCTCCAAAGTCGTGAAACGATGCTGTGAGCAATTCCGAACTCTGCAGCCACACTTGTCTTACTGCGACCTTCCTCCAACTGCCCAATGATTCGACCTCGGGTAAAAGCATCCAGATGTCGTCTAACAGATTGATTATTCGCCATTTCTCGCTGAGGCAGCAACTCGGTGTGATTTTAACTGCTATACGGTGTGCAATCTCTATGCCAGAAATACTAATCTTACACCGACAACATGCTTTACTACTCAGACACTCCCCCATTACGTCTACCTGCATATCTGCGCATGTGCTACCGTACATCACCTCACTTAATCTCCTGATTGGTCTTTCTGTCCGCTCTGCCTCTTCGTTCAGCTGATATGCTAATTTTTCGACTTCGTCCTTAATTTTTCCACACCAGTATATTTTAAATTCATATTGTATTAGTCTTCTATCATGTCCCAATATGCACACATCATTGAATTTTAACGTCGACTATGAGATAATCATATCAAAAAGAGTTTAAAAGTAAATATGGGCATTATACGAGCATAATTCGACAAATAGTAATAAATGTGTGCAAACTTTTTTCCTTTCATTTCAAAATGAGAGCTTTCGGGTATATCTATTATTTTGCCTTTATATAAGCAATATTATACGGAAAATGTGAAACATATTTTGTTTTGCATACTTACTATTTTCAAATGCCTTTTTATTTAAATAGGGAAATAATGCATTTGTAAACTTCACATTTGAGGCCTAATATAGCTGCATTTTTATCCCAAAATATGCTTAACACTAGAAACTAGAAAGTCCATTGGTGTCGATTATATACCTGAGCCTGTTTAGTTTATTCTTCTTCCCGAATTTTTGCAAAGAATTTGAAAATTGTTTGTGACTTTTAATAATTTTCCATGGTGATTACATAGAAAAAGTTTTGTGATTCTAGATTAATTAGGAAAAACTTTTCCACTAAATATACCTGAGACTGCTCCAGGTGTCGTTTTGATAACAAGGCAATTTTATAATTATAAATATCTGACGGTCAGCTAAAGATAGTTCACTAAGTAGATACTATTAGTAACACAAAATTCCAGAAGTAATATCGCACATTTATTTGGCCTTGAATGCAGTGTTATTGGGTTCACAGCGAAAATGAGTCAGTTATACTAAAATTGAAATGTCTAAGTGTTTTGTCCCATAGAATTTGTTTATCTGCTGATAAAAATTCATTTACATTTTCAAAACTTGTGCAGAGCAGAGACTGTGAAACAATGACTCGTATAAAAGATATAATCCTTGCTGAGACTACTAATTTGTTGCGAGATCTTTCTGAGAAGAAATTGGATGGTAAAATAGGATTTCTGAAGAACGTGCAGATGAAATTGATAATATTCCAGTAAATCCTGATATATATGTAGTTAGGAATGGCCCAGAAGGGACACCGCATAATAACAATGTAGATTTGCGACTTGAAATGTTTTGCGACAATGCAGTGGTCCATCAAATGCCACGACAAATAATGTCCTCCTACTGAACAGTAATCCTGCAATTATTTGGTTTTATTACCATTATTTTAAATATTTTATATTGCGGTGTCGAAACTGCACTGGTGGACTGTTAAGGGTGATTAAAATCCCAGACTTTCTGGTGTTAATAAATGAAAAAAATCTGGTGTATGAGGTATAATTAAATAAATTTTTTCTCAATAGCAATCAAGGACACTTTTTTCAGAAAATAAAATGACGCATTCTCATCAAAATACTATTTCTAAAAAAAATCAGTGCATTTTAAACATAAATTAGATAGACTTTAATTTAAATATCCGTGCTGGTTTCACTGAGAGTAAATTATAAATTTATAGTTTATTTATATTTTTATTTCTTGAAAAAATAGTTCATATATTCAATAAATAATCAAAATGAGTTGGTGCATTAATTTTTCATTGAAAAACAGCTTTACCAAAATTGGCCTAAACTACTTCTACAAACTCTGAAACCATTATGTAAACTATTAAAGGTTGATAATGTAAATTCTTACACAATATTGTGTTAGAAAAAGTAAATTGTGCTTACAGCACTATTTCATAAAAAATGTATAAAAATTTACATTGTTTTAACAGTTTCCTTAAGCAGTATTTGTACTATAGTAATTAGACAAAAGCAAATTACAACACTATTTTGAGAAGCGAATTTTAATCCTTATTTGCATTTATAATGCTGTTGATTTAAGAACTTATTTGAAAAATTGCGCAAACGTAGCTGTAATATATTCATAGATCACCAAGAGATGCTATCAAGACGTAATTTACTTGGGTTATTCTAATTTCGCACGTTGAATATTAAAGATTTATTAAGAACAAACAGATACTTGATTTAGTAGAAGAAATTTCAAAGGTATTGGTAATCTTCCCCAAGACAGAGGGTGACTTTTGAAGACAAATTAGGAATGAAAAATTTTCCTTGTGTTTTTGTTATTTAGAGAAGCTATGTTGATTACTCGCGAACAGATGAATTTTTTCTTTGGAAAATCCTTAAATAAAAATAAATGGTTAATTATTACGTAATTCCTTTCTCGAACTATTTTTGTTCATTTTATTTTTCAATGATGGTCCCTTCATTTTAAGTACATTATTTGTGTCAATGGATATACCTCTTTAGAGCAATATTTTAATGAAATGAGCAAAAATGGGCACGTTTAAATTATACGTAGCCTCTGTGTATAATGAGAAATTTAAATAAATATCCCTGAAATGAAAAATAAGAAGAAAAACGTTAATAACGTATTTTTATAAGCTAATTTTTACAAGTATACAAGATAATTTTTACATGTAATTAGTAAAACTTATTTTACATCATGTTTGACATTACAAACTTAATTGTACAAATTAATTCTGCAATTCAATTATACAAATCAAATCATTCTTAGAGTTCAATTTCTTAAGCTATTCTATTTGAGAAACAAAATTTCAATGTCAAAATAACACATGGAAATACTTTATGCCTTTGTTGTGAAATTTTTATCTCTACATATCTTGGTGATTTTTACAAAAGGAATAAGAAATTGTTTTATTAATTTAGAATATGAAAAAAAAAAAAATTGGAGGTGGGGAAACAAAGTGCTCCACTCCTTAAAAACTCCTTTGCACATTCTAAAGAAATTAAGAGACTGGCATCGGCTTCTAATCTAATTTTTATTCCATTTTTTCCTCTATCCATTTGAAACACTACAAGGGTAATGAAATGATCATCCACGAACGACTCTTCGTTTTTGTTATTGACATAGTAACAAGGTTTAAAATTTCTTGCACTGCAAAGTGTACACTAGTATAAAATATATGAACCAATTTGATTGTACTTGAAGAATGACTGTTTTTCTTGACATAGTTTTAACAAAAATAACTTGATTTGTCTGAATAAAAAATTCGTGTAATATAAATTTTATTAAATTTATTATATGCATTTTTATTATAAAATTTTTATTAATTTACATAAAATTTACTGTTTTATAAAATAAAAGCGATAAAATTGAGATAAATATGTTATTATTATATATATATTGCTTACAGTACATTTAAATAATTTAAATAATTTATTTCTATTGAAAAATATCCAAAAAGATGATTTTATGGCTCAAAAAATTCAAAAGTTATACAGACTAGGTTATACAGGGTGTCCAGCCTTCATGTGACCCAATAGCTAATTCCTGAACCGTTCGGTTTAGATATGCACTTCAAATTTGAAAAATGTTTTAAAACAGGTAAGGAATGTTTTTACTTGCTTTTCGAACCAAAAAACCCATTTAGAAAAAAATTACAAAAATTATTTTTTTATACGGCCGCCAGGTCCTATCACTTATATTTAGAAAAAGATGCAGTACACAAAAACAAAGTAAACACAAAAAGTTCATTTTATTACGATAAAAATTGGCCGATTTATGGAACTTTGAAATTCTTACTTTATATGCATTTTCTAGGCTATTTTCAAGAAGCTAGTAAGGAACCGTCTCCAAAGTGAAATTAGTTGGAACTCTGCTAGGAAACTTTCGCTCTTGCACGTCACTCTTATGTAAATCGTTTTTAAATTTAAAAGCATACGTTAATAATACAATAATTGAGTACTTATGAAATAAAATGTATTCTGTGTATGTGTAAAACGTAGAAAAAATAAAATATTTTGGACGAAGAAAACATTTCAATAGGAGTTCCAAAAAATAGTCTTATATATTACGGCTTCAGTCTAATTTGCTGCGTTTTTCTGATCATGACGAACGTTAAAAATCTGTTGTGTAGTCGCTTGCAATTGCAAACAGTCGTATTCTAATATTACGAATTATAGTAGGGGAGAACGAGATGTATACAAATGAAGAAACTGCGAAATGGTACTGTTTTATGGGCAGTGTAATCGAAATAAGAGACAGGCGGCAAGACTTTATGCCATTTAATTTCCCACTCGAAGACATCCATCTTATTGCACAATTGCCCGTGCTGTTCAGCGCTTGTATAAAACTGGGAGTTGCAATAGACGTATTCCCTGTCTCGTGCCTTCACCATTATTTAAGTTAATTTGGTCATTATGATATAATAAAACCCCTGATTCATGATTGGCGCATCATTCCACATTATGCTATAATTTGAACGGTAAATCCTGTATTATTTTGCTGCTATTTGTTAAAACAAGGTGTTTTTTAATCTTTTCAGTACAAGTTGCATTTATATAATTTAATTTTTACTGTTTGCCATACCGTAATACAAATTGTAAATCTATGATGTTTACTACGATGTTTTAATTTTTCGATGATTTTTTATATGTGCTCTTTCTGTAGATAATGACTTACTGTGCTCTAAACTAACTTTATATACTACCCCCTTTTATGAGCAACTCAGATGCTTCAAATTTATGTAGGCATAACTCGGTCAGTTTTTATCATAATAAAATGAAACTTTTTGTGTTTACTTTGTTTTTGTGTACTGCATCTTTTTCCAAATATAAGTGATAGGACCTGGGGACCGTATAAATAATGATTTTTGTAATTTTTTGTAAATGGGTCTTTTGGTTCGAAAAGCACGTAAAACATTCCTTACCTTTTTTTAAAACATTTTTTTAAATTGGAAGTGCATATCTAAACCGAACGGTTCGGGAATTAGCTATTGGGTCACATTAAGGCTGGCCACCCTGTATATGGAATAACAATGGAGAGTTTTTAGTAAAGTGAACTAGAACAAATTTACTAATTTTTACAAATCTTGATGTATTCTAAAAAAGGCTTTTTTTTTATTTCTTTGTCTTATAACAAAATAATATTTGTACTGTTAGATAAAAAGAGAAAATTCTCAGATGTTTCGTTAAGTAGAAATTATTCATTTTGCAAATTAATTTAATACAGTTTTCGAATGTTTAGAATTTTTCTCAGAGTAAAGGTTTTGACAAAAAATACTAGTTTTTACAAAAATGCCAACAATCTACAACTCAACAAAAAAAAATTGAATTTATTCAACATATTTCCAACATCAATCACGCTGATACCATCAAAAGTGAGATGCTTCGAAGAAGAAAAAAAAAATACGTAATGCATATAAATTGATAGGTAAGTAGCTTCATATCTAGGTGCTCCTCCTACGATCCCAGTAGGAGAAAAAATGTACAGTTATTTTCTAAAACAGAAAAAAAAAATGTTCTTTCATTTTCTCATGTTTTGTATTAGAATATTAGATTCTTATTTAAACCAGTCTATTTCTCTTGTAATAAGGTTACTTTTGAATAAGAATTTTGAAAGAAAAGAAAATAACTAAAAAAAATTATATTTGCATTCTAATAATTCCTGTACATATAACAACAAATTGGTTCAAGTCCAGTGATATGTTGATGAATTATTTACTTTTGGTACATTATATTACTTAATTGAATTCTAATTTATTACTTGAGAATATATGTCACTATTTTAAATATATATATATATATATATATATATTACAAAAATTTACAAAAAATAGTTAGATACCTAGGATAACTATAGCCATATATATATATATATAATTTAAAACATGTTTGGCAATAGTTTTACATTTGTAAAATATGCCACCGCTGCTTTATTTTTAACATATTGCAAAAGCTTATTATACTTAGTAAGAATACTGACGATTAGGGAAAATATTACTTTGATTTTATTACATGATATTACTTACTTTTGAATATGCCCAGTTTCTGTATTCCTTTTCAGAATAATTGTCATGATGCTTCTGAAACTTACTTGAAATCAATGGGAGACAATCACACATTGTTTGAAATGAATTATGTTTTCAATATTAACATTGTTTTGAATGTGAAAAAAGATATTTTACTATATGAGATGAAAGTGAAGTAATTATTGGACTTACGAAGAAATGCAATTTACTTTGAATAAAATACAGTTTTGTTTAATCGGCACTCGCTTATCGGATATTCCCTATTATACATTTCACACAAAGAAACAAAAAAACCCGAAAATCAACAACTAGAACTGCAAGATACGAGAGTGGACATAGATTACGTTTTGTTGTTCCCTATTCTACAGTAAATAATTAGTTATTCCAATTATGCAGGGGCACATTTGCCTATTCTTATGTGTCTGTCATTCGCCTCACACACCCTCAATCAATATCACAAACTACTACTCAGAGCCGAGTAATTTGTTATTGTCAGTGGTTTGATTTATCGTAATTTACTTGGGTATGTTGCTTCGTGTATTGATTTTTTTAAAAAAAAGTAACATTGACGCGGTATTTAAAAGGTGAAAGTTACTCGTTATGATGCCGAAAAGGACTGAAGATTAAATGACAGGATAATCGAGATACATAGCGGAAGATAGCTAAATAAAAATAGAGCATTCATCAAAAATTAAGGTGGGAACATTAAAAGAAAGAAAACTGAAAAAAATGTTGTCTTTGAAAAACTTAGTAAAGGTCAGTATGATTGACTCACACAGTACTGACACATATATGGTTCTGCTATTACTGTTCGAGACATTTTCAGAAAGGCCTTCACTAGACATTTGGATTCCGTTTGAAGTGTAATCATGGCTAAAAAGAATAATACCTAAGTATGTAGTATTACAGGTAGACTGAACCCAGCACCACTGAAAAAGGATTTGTCGGTGTTCATGGAGGGCTCACTGGTCTTTGTGACTTAATCATCTTTTCCTTCAGTTACCCACTGATAGTCATTGAAGATATTGATATTCCGGTACAGTTCGGATCATTGTAAGGACACATCAGCGGCTGTGAGAGCTCAATGGAAGACCACTCTGCCCAAGCGGCTTTTCATCTTTCTCAGTCAACTGAAACCGTCATGATAGTTCTTCACGACCATAGTTTAAACATTTCAGCGAAATATCATCAAATGGTAACATTCTTTAAACAAAGTTCCGGGCTACTTTTTGAAACCACCGTGCTTCAACTTAATTTCACATTCCGTCATTTGGTAACATATAATCAAACTGTCAGGGTATCTATCTGCGAAGCCACGACACAGTTCTTATAAGTAAAGAACTATGTCCATATGGAAATTATGTTTTTGTATTGCTATCTCCTCTGCGTTATATACCACATAGATTCTCCATTGGAATGTACTGGAGTTCCACTTAGGCAGTCAATGATCACCGAAATGTAATATTTTGAAAATTTTATCATAAGTTATGTGCATCTAGAGTCTCATTGCCTTTAGGTAATCTCTTTTTGGTATATTGTTTTCTAAATTATAGAATAAGATACATTGCATGACATTGAAAATGTAACAAGAAGGAGAGGACAATGACATTTCATCGAATGCAGCAAAGGAAGTACATCATGCAACACTTTTAATAGGATATTAGGATAGGATTTAATAGGAAAAAAGAATATATATAGGCAGTACCAGTATCATTATTTCAGGAATTCATTGTGAAAATACCATCGCCAAAGGAAATAGCTAACGTAGAAAAAATTGGACTGAAAAGGGAAGTCCAGTTCATTAGCCGAATCACAGATGTCTCCTACCTAAAGTTCCTGCAGTGCCTAGCTGTCACAAAAATATTTGGAACCCTTGACATGATTTAGTTGACTGTTATTGACATCACTGATGACTTTGCCTCTAACGCTGATAATATGGAACAGCAAGGACGATGGAATGGCACTTGATAGTATTCTTTGATCAATCGTTATTACGTTTGTTCAGTGGCATTCGTCCTATAAGAGTGTGGCACCTTATGCGACACCACACTGCGCAACAACGCATCATCAGAGCTTAAGGTTGCTATCGCTTCTGATTCGTATTCAGGTTACTATGATGTTTAAAAGATGCATGATGATACGGTGACTGAAATTCACTATTCCTTCTGGAGAGCAGTATGGCTTTTGCAATTAGGATAAGGGCTGACCGAACTCTGCAAGCATCAGCCAACCTGCTCTTTGAAAATGCAAATGATTCCCTCACTTGGGGTTTCTCTCCTGATATTCCACGTATAGAATATGTCTGGGATTTGGCAGGATGACGCTTACCTACCATGCCATGGCCATTCGAAGAAGAAAAACTGCAATTAATTGCTGAAAGGCAATGGAGAACCATTATTAAGTTTGCCATTCTTGACCTGTTATTTACCCTGTACTTATGATTCGTGTATTTCCCCATCTGCCGTAGTCCTACAACTTAATGCGATTTTTTCCTCACTCTTTGTAAATTGAGTCATTTCAAGGTAAATATCGCTTAATATTTATTGCTGTCTCTCTCTCCCTCTCTCTCTGTCGAGTCTCATCACATTCTGTCTTCCTTTCATTAATTTTATTGTTACGTAGTACATATGAGTATGTATGTATTTATATTTTAATGAATAACATGGATATATATTCAATTAAATAGCTCGCACTGTTCTTACAAATAACTTTTGATGCGAAATAGTGTTTTACTAAACATTAACTTATTTCCTTTTATCTCATTTTTTCATAAACAAGGACTGAAAATATAAAAAATTATAAATGAAATCGACAAAACATTAGAAGAATTGGTGAGCATTAAACAACACGTGCAACTTTAAATGTTAAAGGGGGACAATGCAACGGAAGAAAAGAACAGCACGTAATCGAATATAGGAAAGAAACTGTTTTTGTAAGGAAGAGAATCAGATTTTGCACCTTAATTCCATATTTTGTTTATCACATTCATTCATTTTACTTGTTTTGAAATATAATTAGCCTTTTAGTTTCAAAACATGAAAATTTTAAAACATAAATAGATGCTTAAATAGGCAAAGGTAAAAAGAAATCTTTCATTCATGCTATCTCTCTCGTGTATTTTAACCAAAATACGTTATTTAAAGAAATAATATGCAAAAAGTAAAATAGTTTAGTACTTCTTTATTTTAAATTCAATAGTTCCTTTGTTCCCCTTCTTTATTTATATTTCCTTTTATAGTCACATTTTTGTTACTTTTTTCCCAAGCCGTATTAGACTTTTACTTACAATTAGCTGGCAATGACAATTTTTATGCAAGGACTCACAAAACATAAACTCATCTTTAAAATAAAGCCCTTTTAATCCTTTGGGAAATTATTTCTAAAATAAGTTTTAATTCCATTATTAAAAGTTTTGTTTGTATTGTACTTTGTATCGCTACTTATTTGTAAACTGTTAAAAGTCAGTTTCACGGAAGGATATCGAATTATAAATTAATTTATAAAGATAATTTAATACTGAAGTTTAAATAAGTACAAACAATTATTTGTAATAATTAATAAAATGAACTTAGTATAAATTTAGGCATGAATTTTCTCTTTTGTTACTGTTCACAAGTTAAAAATTTTAAGAGTTGCATGCATTATTGTTTTTGAAATTCCGTCTAATATAATATTCTCATGGCTCACGCAAATAAACAAAAAAAGAAGGAACAATCCCTCTGTCTTTCTCTTTGTAACTTTTTAATTAAAATAAATTCGTTAACTTTTATAAGACGTATAAACAGGTCGTTCACTATAAATCTTTCAATTGATAACGGAAATTAAATATTTTTGTCCAATTTTTTGAAGACATGGCTTAATACGGAACAGTTTAAACTCAATTCCGAATTTAATGGTATGATAATATTTTATACAATTAAATTATTTAAAGACAAATTAATTTTGAAATTTCAACAAATATTTGATGTCAAAAATGTGTCATGATTGAAATTAAATTAAGAAGAAGCAATTGATAGGGGATATAATGACATATGTTCTTGAAAAAGATGACAACCAATGCAATAGTAAAAAAATCTTGAATAATTTGTTTTTTAATATGTTTTCAATTCTTCACACAGTGCATTTAAATCAACATAATACACACTTCACTAGGTAAAAAGATTATTTGTATGTCATATAACTTTAGATTAATTCAAAAACCAATTTAGAAGAAGCTTATCATTGTTATAAAATTATTTTTAAAAATTATTCAATAAAAATAATAGTTAAAGAAGTTATTAGTACATTAGAAAAGGTTTAGTTAAATCTATGATAAACTTAAAGTAATTCTTACAAATTTTCAAATTCTTATGCTTATGTGTTTAATGAATATTTTTTTTAGTACAAAAAGACTCCAACCAAGAGAAAATTTATTTAAATGGCAATGCTATATACAATATTAATAAATTTTCTACACGAATAGTAAATAATTAGAATAACAACCTTAGTAATTGAAAGTATTCAATAATTAAACATGCGAATAAATGCAATAAACAAACGTCATTTTAAATAATATAGTTCTTTCCAAAAAATAAATTTTAAAATATATTTAATCATTACTATCCTTATTTGTTGAAAGCTTTTCAATTACGTATGTGTTCTATATCATTTTATCATAAAAATAATTAATTTTTTAAGCTATGACAGTTAATTACTGTTAAATTACTTTTGTACCTTAACGATGATAACATTTACAAAAATTATGTATCCGATAAAGCACTCTTTATTTTTCCGGATTAATTTGAGTGAAGATTAAGACACATCAATCCAATGAACACCCTGCATAATTCGTAAAGATTGTATGCAGTTTACTTGAAAATATTGATTTTTTTTCTATGAATGATTTCGAATGCTTGGTGTTATGTATCTTTAAGGTAATTATTATATTTTTTAAAAAATTTTATCTTTAGTAATTTAATGTATTTGTCACAGACATATTGACCAACATGGCTTTAATTTAAAATATGCAGATAATTAAAATGTTTAAACTTAAAAATACAATATAGAAATTAAATCTGTTGATCGCCATCATATAAATGTTGCTGTTTGTTAAATTATTTTAATAATTTAATTTAAAAGTACTCTACCTGATCTGTGAGTGAAACTTACCAAACTTCGAAACATTTAGCTTATCAGTCATGCTCAAAATCTCATTACCCTATATTTTGTATGAATACTCAGGAATTGTTTTTTTTATCATTTATTTACCATTCCATTCCTTTTGTAAAAACCTACCTATCAGTGGTCGACTTAAATGATTCATTAACAGCATTTTGTAAGGGATGCAACGTCAAAAAATTTGCAAATGTACATTTGAATTAATTGAACGTCTTACAATTTGCTTTGGTGTCATGTAGTAGTTATGAGAGGGGGTAGCAGCTCAGGTGCATCATCGTTACTTGACCATGGTTCAAAATTACGAGGTCAGTCGCCAAAAGCTCTAGTGTAGCTAAAAAGTGCAGCGTTAATATTTACTCACTCATTCAATCTTAAGATTTGCATTTTAATGTATTTTTGCATTTTTTTATAACAACACATCTGTCACTGCTTTTTTTTTCTCTTGCCAGAAATCGAATCGATTAATGGTCCACATTCTTGCTGAAGATTTACTTACAATTACTACTTCAGGAACAATTAAGAAAAAACAATTAAAAATAAATAAATAAGGTATTCTACGAGGTTATTGCTTTTGGCGATGGCTGACTACGTGTAAACGTAATGATAGAATAAGACCAAATAATCTCACTCAAACAATACTATTTAAAAGAAGATGACGTCCATTTCACTACACTCTCCTTCCTCAAAAAAAGCAGATACGTTCCTAGAGGGAACAAAAGATTGACAGAAAAGGGCCAGGGATTTAACATTATTTTATCTTAGGAAGGGGACATATTACAGATTAAACTCTTGCTGAATTAACAATTATACGATCATGTTTTTTTTAAATTTTATTTTCTGTGGAAAATAAATATTAAATTGTTTTCATTCATTAAATAAAATTACAATTAATATATCAGAAAAATATTAAAAACGTGACATCCTTGCTAAATGTAACAATTAACATCGCAGTCCGATAAACAGGACATTATTTATAACACCTAAAACGGAAATAGATTTCTTAATGCTAGTTAGCTTATTTAAAATAATTTATTGATTTACAAAAATGTTTGTCTGTAAATAAAATCTTTCTTAATATTTTGTATAAATTAATATGTTATGCTCAAAATGTTTTTTTTTTCTAAAATATAAAATAAAATCATAGAAATCAATGTTATCAAAATTATGAGCTATTAAATACAGTTATTAAAAAGTGAATGCTACAGACCCATTTTTTAAAAAAATATATAGTAGCTCATGCCAATAAATGGTTTGAATCAAAATGCTATGCCATTTCATCTAACAACTCATATATATCTAGCCTCTCAAACTGTATATAGCTTATAATATTTAATTGAAGATCTATTTATCAGTGCTATTTGAAAACTGAAAAAATGATGAAAATATGGGAAATACACTATTAATGTACATATATTTCTAACGATAATTTTGTGTAAATATTTCTGAATCTGAAAATTGGATTTTAATACAATATTAAATATCAGCTTATTAAAAAATTGCTTGAAAAATGTTGCAAAAAAAAATTGCGTTTTGTAAAGAAAATTAAATATACTTGTGCTTAGAAAGAAATTAATCAACAATTTCGTTAAATTTAATTGTAAAACATATAATCATTTATTTTAGTTTCAGCTATTCACATTCAGAGTGCCATAAATTCTCTCTAGCTGTGATAAGTATTTCAAAACTTTATTGAGAGGAGCTTTTTTCCTTTGAAAAATATGTACGTGTCCAATATTTAAAGAAATAAATCAAAATTTTTGAGAATGTAAGTATTATTCTTATTATTATGCTACTTTTATTTTTGAAATGAAAGAAAAAAATATATCTGTTTCAGTAGACAAAGAAATTTGATCTAATAACCAAATTCGCACAAAATATGTAAATTACTTCCATTAAAAGGCTTTAGTAAATTTTTATCAATTATCTTTGACGAAAATCCGTTGTTGAAGCTTTCACAAAGAAAAAAGGATCTTATCTCTGTGTAAATATAGATAAATAATTTAAATATTTTGCTCTTCGTTTCTATTATTATACTTATCTTTCAAATAATATCTTATAACAAATTTCATTTCTTTTACGTCCCTTTATATTCTCGTATTTTATTGTTGTTGCTTAGAATATTTTATGTGAAACTTAATGTAATTTGTTTAGAATATTTTATGTGAAACTTAATGTAATTTGCTTAGAATATTTTATGTGAAACTTAATGTAATTTGCTTAGAATATTTTATGTGAAACTTAATGTAATTTGCTTAGAATATTTTATGTGAAACTTAATGTGATTTGCTTAGCATATTTTCTTTTATTTAGTTGTATATGTAACTATTTCAAGAATTTACTGTCACTATCAAGCTCTCGAGTATAAAAAGCAGGCATTTTTTTAATATTCTAAATTTATATTTTTACTTTATATTAAATTGCTATCAAATTGAAAGACTCAGAAAATGTCGTTACTTCATTACAAAATAATTTCCATTAAAAAAAATGGAAAGGAAAACTTATTAATAATATATATTGCTTATATAAGAAAATTACTACGCCTTTCAAGTCTTTTGAAGGAATTGAAATTAATTTTCGATGTTCTAAAATATATTTTTAGAACATAATTTGATTTAATTTCCCTTATTTTATTCATATAAATTTGTAAAAGGAATAAAATTGCTATTTCAGAATGTATTACTTATTGAAAACATATACATACAATAACATTAACTTATATAATCATTTCTTAGAAATGGGAAAATATTTTAAACTTTAGGAGAAAAATTAAACTTTTAATGCAATTATTTTCATTATTTTTCATTGATTAAATATTTGAAGTACGCATATTAATAAAACTAATATGTATATGTTAGTGTTTTATATTTTGGATTATTAGTAAATATTTTTGCAACCTGTTTTCAAGTTATGACTTTTACTACTTTGGGTGACTAACAAGTAAGTAAGAAAGATTCTGCGAGAGATTTAAATTTTTATTAAATAAAAAAAACGTGGGACAAAGGGAAAAAACTTCTGTATTTGGTCAATAAAAAATATTAACTTTGATAGCAGAAGTAAAAAGTGAAAAAGTGCCACGTGACTATTGGTTACTCCTGAATTATGATATTCTTGAAGTTCAAGGAGTTGACAAGTTAATTGTGCCCGTAACAGATGCAAAAAACATATTATTTTTTCTTTCTGTTTAAATACTAATGTTAGCAATATGAGCAATAATAAGTTTTATCATATACTTTTTCTTATTATTTATGAATTAATCATCCGCAATAGGGATAAAATGCATTTTTCGACAGGTTTCAGCTATTTATGATCAATTAATATATAAAAGAACTTTAAAATTGTTTATTTTTCCCATTGACGGTCTATAATTAGTTATAGTATAGACTAACTAGGTAAAGTATGAAATGATTCTTCTATTATATACTTTAAATGACTTGTCTAGTTATTTCATGAAATACCTAGTTATTCTATGAAATAACTGCATTATTTACTTTAACGGTAACAAATACATAAAATACAAAGCTTTGAATTTAAATACAAAACATACACTTTCGTACAAGAGTTAAACATATCTGTTATCTCTTTAGGTACGGTTCAAAATAAAAGGCAGGATAGAATGAAATTGTCTTACTATTGCAAATAAATCTTAAAAATCAAGACAACAATTGAAGACTACGTAAAATAAACTTATTTTTTCATGTATACAAATGACACCAAATTTAGAACTAAAGACGAGTAGGGTAAGGCTGATCTTTTAAACTATGTAATCAATAAACATAAATAAAACTAAGCTAACAATTCAATACTCGAAGTCTTCACATGAGCAACGACATCTAAAGAGTTGTCTGCTTGAATTCAAATGAATTTTTCGCCATATATTAGGGGGAGAAGCCCTGTTTCGTAAATTTTTCAAACATTCACAGAAAGAAAGCAAAAGCATCTTCAATTTTTTTATAACTATATCTCAACAAATATCTTAAAACCATTACAGACATTCAACGGAGCAGTATTTTAAAACTGTGCAAATCAGGCTCACCAAGCCATTCAAAACGTCTGACTGCAATTCGTTCAAGAATAGAGAACTACATTGCATTTCCACTTTAAATTTTAAAGATACTTCAAATAAGTGTGTAAAGGATCTTCACTTTAATCATAAGCACGTATCTAAATAGAACCCTGAGAATGCCTCAGTTTTAATAATGGAATTCTTTGCGATCATTCTTTAATTGATACCTTTAATTTTTCCTCTTCAACATCCAATCTTTGGAAATTTCCCTTGTAATGATGGTTAGAGGGTATGGCAAATAACCAGAGTAAGTTATCTCAAACAGGAAGAGGGATTTCATAAATTCGGTTAGTTTCTAGCTTAGGTATTTGTTAGCCATCTTGGATATTTAAACACACGACAATGTCTAGTACTATTGACTAACATGAATGAAGGAAATTTTAAGAGCACTATGGATAACATACGTCTAAGCGAATATCTTAATATTGTGTTATAACAAGATTTCATAACGTTTTTTGAATATAATCAAGAAAGTAAATACTTTTTCAAAAACATTAAGGTTTGTAGAAATTGTACAAGTACCATATACAAAATAATAAATAATTATTTATATGCAATATTTTAAATCGAGATTTTAAGCATATAAATTTAAGGTAGCTCCAAATATACATTATAAATGTTAAACAATACATATTTCAATTACATTGACTTTCTTTTCATTGCAACTCAATTCGCTCACATCTAAAAACCAAAAAGTGCATATTATCTCATTTATACCACTTTATTATTATTATTATTATTTTGTAAGTTTAAAAAACCATTTTCTAATTCTGAATCAAAATGATTATATGAAACACAAGAGGAATTGCTTTTTATTCAATGGATGATTATTTGAAAATATTAGAACATTTACTAATAATACACCTGCGATATTAATTAAGTAAAATTACACCAAAATAAAAAAAAACTAAGAAAACGTCTTCATCTTTTCATATGAAAACTATAAGATAAAATATCTTCTGAAATTTCAACAAATGCGATGAAGTTTATTTTATTACAAATATTCTTCAAGAACTTACTGAAGAATAACCATTTTTTATGGAATATATGCATCAATCAGAATGACATACTGATACTAAACAACGGGAAAATTATTCACACATCCCACTGTTTGAAAGAGTATTACATTTAAAAGATCTATATTACTCTTACTACAAAACTGAATATGAAAAAACAAGTTTACATATTTAACCCGTTACCGCCCAGTGATCTATTTATAGATCACCTCCCAATCGGAACTCCCAGTGAAAACGATATCTTTTAATCACTTCGTATTGTCATTGGCTGGTTTCCTTACACATGTGGCCACACTTTCAAACGAAATTTGAAGCATTCTTTCCCACCGCAGTCCAGCAGCTAGCGTCTGATGTTCGTCATTTTGAAGCTTCAAAGTGCAACTTTCGATTTTGTATACAGCAGAAAAAAATTAAAAGTAAGTTATACTTTTGTCAAGAGTTTTACATTTTTAATACCTCTTTAATTATTCTGGCTTATTTATATTAGAAAAATAACTTTTTTTATAATTTAAATGTAAGTTTAAGCATGCTGATCTATAAATAGATCCCAGTGCGTTAGTGGTGATTAGAATCATTTTTTCCTCGTTTCATTTCTTCCAGAATGTCTCGGCGTAAAGTGTTCCACACCGCTGAAGAAGCGTTAGAGAATATATGTTTTCTGAGGAAATAGAGTCTGATATAATTGTTTTACCACCTGATGTGGATGAGTTAACTGACGAAGAGTATTTTGATGATGATGATGAAATGACTACTCCATCTGTCAGGTAATGTAGAAATTTGTGTACGCATGGAAGAAATATAAAAAGTATAAAAGATATCCGAAGATATATCGCCGGTGTGTACCTCAAATGGGGAACAAATTCTAAGAAAGGCATTGGAAGACCTCAGATGATGGCATCAAGACCAAACGTAATAGACTACGTGCGTTTAGATAGAAAAGACCATGTTGTAGGAAAAAGACAAAACCAAAGGAGAAGCCAGTTTCAAAAATGTAAGGGTAGACCTCTTACTTTTTATACAAAATGTAATGTAACCCTTTGTTAGTTTCGATCAGTAAAATAATATTTTCTCTTTTAAATCTTATTAGTTGTTTTTAAATTCACAAAAGTTCCTCCCTAAATTTGTAATTTTTTTAAATATAAAACCACAGGAAAGTTACTTGGTCTTTTACTACCATAAGCGCCTAGCTATCTATTTTTTGATCACCTATTATCTCAGCTGCTAATTACGGAAAATGGATACAACTTCATAATTACTCTATTTATTATATATAAAATGTAATTTAAAAATATTTTTTTTCAAAAATTTCGATTTCAAAATCATTTGGGCGTTAACGGGTTAAATGTATTTGGTGAGACAATAAAACATTCGTACACACAAATTTTCTCTTTCACAGAATTTATCCTAAAATAGGAGTTTAACGAGTTTTTTTTTTAAATTTTATACTTTCAATTAATTTAATGATGCATTTTCCTTTTAAGAAGAAATAGAAAAATGCCTTTTAACTTTTTTAATTATTTCTTTCAAAAACAATAATATATAATATGAAATGAAGAAAGATCCTGAAATGCTTTGTAAAAGTTATAGCAAAAAAATTGCGATATTAAAAAAACACTAATATGAAAAAAGATTTTAATAAGAAAACTAATTTAAATAGTCTTCTGAAATTTAAAGTACTAATTTCTGTAAAATATTGAAACACATTTATAATTAATAATATTCAAAAAGAGGAAGAGAATTTAAAAACACATTTTACTACGTTTATTTCTTTACGAGTTTTTATTGTTACAACGTCATTGTAACTTATCTGATTATTGAGTTATTATAACAATTCAATCAACAATACATTTACTCTGTTCGAAAACTTTATAAAATCGTAACAAAAGCCACAAATATTTTAATTATATTGTTATCTTGAAAATGTTTTTTAGTTTAGTGTCTGAGCGAACAAAGTGAAGTTGATATTTAATTACTGCGTTACCTTTTTTGAAAACATACGTTTTTGAAAAAAATAAGTCTTTGACAATGATGGGGTCGTTGTTTGGTGCATTGCTTCATTGGATCATCTATGTGCTGCAATTGATGTATTACTGCGAGTTGTTTTACTTGTTTTATTCAGTTGGATTTATCTTTATTTTGGAACACTTTAAAAATGAAACTCCAAAATTAAAGTCTTTGATGACTAAAACATTGACGATGGAATCATTGTCTGGTTCGTTTTCTGTCATGCTTATTTGGACCATTAATATGTTGCAAGTGATGTATTACTGCGACATGTCTTGCATGATGTTTTCCGTTGCATATATTCTTTTTTTGGAAAACTGCAAAAAATGAACGCCTAAACAGAAAAAGAATACTCGCACAGGAATAACATTTGATTGCAATGTTCAGCCTTCTAAAGCTGAAGCCTGTGTTGCCAGCGATGGCATTTAAGACTTCTACCATGCCTATGAAAATAAATAACTGGAAAATAGTCTTTTCTGCCAGCACTTTGTTCAACTTTTAAAGCTTACTGCAGATATCAAGTACTGTGATGATGCATTCATAGTAAATAGCTTTTTGTCTAAAAATTACGACTACGCAAAAGATCTCTGCAATCCTGTATACAACACTGCAAATAATTTTGGTACTTCAAAAAGCACAAGAATTTCCAGCGAATCATCATAATCCTACAGATTTTGCTTTAGTAAAGATAAAAAATAATTCACATCGTACTTAGCAGCACAGATTTCAAGACAAGAACCAAAGAATTTCAGTGCTATAATGAAAGTATAGAGATGGTGACTCTTTAAAAAACCCAAGAGAAAGTGACTCTTTACCCAAGAGAAGTGACTCTACCTGAGAGATAGTGACTCTTTACCAGAGAAAGTGACTCTTTACCCAAGAGATAGTGACTCTTTACCAGAGAAAGTGACTCTTTACCCAAGAGATAGTGACTCTTTACCAGAGAAAGTGACTCTTTACCCAAGAGATAGTGACTCTACCCAAGAGATAGTGACTCTTTACCAGAGATAGTGACTCTTTATCAGAGATAGTGACTCTTTGTGATTTTTGTCAATAGCTTCACCTCAATAGATTTCAAAAATTATTGTGCAACATTTTGGCTTTCAATAAAATAGATTACCCCACACATATTTGTCAGTGTTTTTTTTATATCATTAGGAAAAGAAATAACTTTGTTTTTAGTACAGTAATTTTCTCTCAGCAAATTTATAAAAAAACATAAATTTCTGTTAAAATTTATATTTTTAATGTTTTTTGTTATTATGTTTTGCTTTATGTTAATGTTTTTGATTATTAAATAGGTGCAATAAAATAAATGTCAAAAATTTACAACACTTGAAAAAAATCAGAAAAAATTAATGCTTTTACAAAGTAAAAGACATTAGTAAGATGATAATTGATATTTTGTAAGAAATATTAATATAAGACGCGTAAATGAAAAGTTAAACGTCATCTAGCATTGGGAAAAATATAACATGTTTAAGATCGGGGGAGAATAATTAATATAAGAAATTTAAAAAATATGCGTAATCCTAAATAATTCCAGGAATAAGAAAATAATCATTTAATTTCTTGTATTCCCTTGAAGCTGATGTGTGGAGGAGCGTTTTCTTTTAATAAAGACACAAAGAAAATTGGTTTGATTAACATTTTTTTTTAAAAGTAAGGGTAGGTAAAATACTTAAGGTGGAAATCAATCAAATAACTACAACGTGTCGATATACGCTGTGGTGTAACTAAAATCCAGAATAGCTTTTAAAACCAAGAAAAGATTTCTTCGTGTACTAATTGTTCAAATAACAGTAAAAATTAGAACGGTTGTAAGCCACGTAACAATATAATTGCCATGATAATTCCATAAAACTTTGATAAGTTCATTAAATAATAAAATCAGTATTAGTTAATAAAATTTTTGTTTTAAATATTGAAGTGTCTAATATTGAAGTGTCCAATTTCTCAAGTTTTATTCGGTAAAAGTTAAACGGTAAAATTTAATAAAACTAAGAAGCAATGCTAATTTTTAAAAAAAACTGAGCTTTTTGGATGTGTACAGGTTGAAATTTTTCTTTCTGGTACTCATTTAAAAGGTGCATATTTAGATCAATAAAATTACGATGCTGGTTATTTAAATCATTATAAAATAATTAACAAATAATAGTGAATCTTAACGATTTTTCAAACACTTAGTTGCAATATGCTATCTAAAAACAGTTTGTTTTATTACACAACTCCTTTTTTAGTCTTTTTATATATCTACATGAAAGGTAACTCTACCAGGATATAGAGACTCAAAATGAAACCTTTTTGGGCACCCTACTCCTCAATCCTTAAGAATAAGAAAAGGGCATGTGATAAATACATTCAAATTGTCAAAAAAATGTCTTTATAATTCTTTAAATATCAAAAAAGTATCTTTATATAAAAGAGCCAATTTTAACCAAGAAACGAAGGTTGTTGGTGGAAATAGAGAATTATGTGTCTAGTTCACTCTAGAATTATAAACAGATTCAAAATAATCAGCGAAAGTAAAAGATATCTTTATAATTTTTATAACACTAGTTGTAGTATTTTTTGTTCCATAATAACTTTTTTGATGAACGAGGAAATCTTTCTAGGTAAGAAATTAAAATATTTTCCAAAATTTAAAGGTGTGCAATATGATTATCTATTTTTTTTATTTTTTAAAATATCTCACATTCCGAATTATTTAAAAATGATCGGTATCCCACTCTTTAATGCATAAAAAAAACGGATAATATCGTTTTCTTGCTAAGCAATTTTCTAATTTTACTTTTATAATTTTTGTGTTAGCAATAAATATTTTTAATTAAATGGTTTTTTTAAATCGATATATGCTGGTCGTTCATTAAGCTATGTAAAAAAATCCCTTAAAAATTTTTTTTCGCAGTCAAACATAGCACTTGCAAATGTGAAAACAATGGAAATTTCTCTATTATAGACTATTTTTCATAATTATTTAACTAATCACCGTGTAGACGCTGTTACTCTAAATGTAAAATTTAGAATATGAGAAGCAAAGAAAAAACATTTTTAAAAAAATGGGCATTATATCTTATAAACATTTACGTAATCTAAATTTAATAGAAATATTTCAAAAGATGTTTTAAAAATTGCAATGTTTTCCTGGTATGAAAATATTTGAAAACATGTAATATCTAAGTCTTAAATTTTATCATTCAGTAAGTGAGATGCAGAACTGAAATCATTAGAAAAAAATCTAATAAATTATTTACTCTTAAATACAATAATAAATACAATAATATACTTACTTTTTTTAATTGAAAATTTAATCTTATCGGAATCTTTAATGAAAATCTACTAAGATACTGAGCTTTTAATAATATGTACAAATATTGTGCGTTGTTCATTGAGCTGTAATCCTCCTAAGGACGTATAATTCTAAGAATTCGAGTAAGCATCTTCAAAATTCCAAATCTATTATTATCCGACAAAGAGCACCTCCATTACAATTGTCCGTTGAAGCACATTTTCATATTTTGTCACACAAGTTTAACAATCTATTATTTGTCGAAATGTTTAAAGAGATAAGGATGATCTCAAAGACTACATGTAATTAATATGATAATCTTCAAAGAACTATTTTCACCTACTACATAACGAGTACGTGTACTAGTTGAGCATTTTGGAATAGAATATCGTTCATCTTATGGCGCATATAAGAGGTTATTTGTGCAATATTGTCAGATAATAAATAATCTAATTAATATTCCACCTAACGAGTTAGAGCAACTCTTTGTTCATTGTTTAAGCTTCCCGTTTCTTAGTATTGACTCAAGTTAGATAGTGTAATTAAGTTAATATCCAATTAATTGAAAATAATTTACAATTAATCTTAAAATCATGTTGCTCTGCATAGCATAAATTATTTAAAGGAATATTTACTGAATATTTATTTATATTTTATTACAATCATTATTTTAAAAAAAATCTGTTCAGTAAGATTAACTGATGAATATTATTTACATGTATGTATAGAAATTCTCAAAATCCCTAAATGCATATATACAAGATGCTTAAAAATGTTTCTATGATTAAACAGATTTGGTTTTATGTGTGTAATTTTTATTTCATCGTAATATTGAAGTAGTAAACAACTCTTTTTTTATTAATTAATCAAATACATTTTCTAAATTATGTATTAATTTATACATTAATTACCTTTTTAATAAGTGCGCTTATGCATTATTTTTTAAGAAAGTAATTTTTTAATATAATAATTCATATATTTGTAGACATAACCTCTAATATCTTTGGACTAAAAGATATTGGAGGTATTTTTAAGTAACATATAATGATGTAGATCAGTTATTATTTTTATACTTAAATTTGAATTTGTCTGAAAGAGTGTTTGAGAACTACTGAATTATTTCCATAAACAGTAAAATGATAATAACATAATTTATAAACATTCTAATTCATTATTTTTCCTCAAATAATTTATCTGTGTATACCTAAAATAATACGTATATTCATTACAATTTTTTTTCCAAATTACCCATCTTGAAGTATTATCTTTTACATACGGTTATAATACTAAATACACCAGACAATAATGGAATTTTATCTTAAAACGATATGCATATTTTTATCAAACAATGCACTTATGTTTTTTGGCACAGCTTTAGAGTATGCATTCTCTCATTATTTGAAATTCTTTCAAATCTTGGTACCATGACAACGTTCTATTTATATTTCGTAGATTAAAATGAATCTATGTATATGACTTTTTCTATATATGAATCAGTTTTGTTTTCAAAATTTAAAATAATACATCACAGAAATTAATGTTTCGAATTAGGATAGTTAAAATTGTACAAATTCCCTTTTAGAGTGGTTAAAAGTTTCAAAGAATATGTTCACAATGTCACACTGATCTTTGCTATTAAGTTAAGTGAATAATTACAATAATCAAGAAATACTAAGTTATTTACTTATTTAGAATACCATTAATTAAAAATTAGTTAATACAAAATAAAATATTTTGAAAGTTATACTTTCTTTAGAGGGAAAAAATTAATTATATTAAAGATATTATTTTCCATTGTTTAAAGGACTTTTATCTGATAGTTATAACCATGATTATTCATCAGATTTGTATTTCTTGTGCCTTACATTATGTAAAATAAACAAATTTGGACGAATAATTACAATGCCAGTTTCCGTTATTCAGTGAACATACACATTTTAAAATCTCCTATAAGAGAATTTTTCTCTATTGCAATGATTTTTTATTGTTGTAATACTGAAAATAAATTTTACTGCACAAACATTTGAATGCTAATTATTTGTTATAAGATCGTTTTGAACCCTGTATGAGGAGCATAAAAAAATACAAAAATGTATTAGAATTCAACAACTGAAGAATCGTAGCCTTAGAGATTGCTATATATAGCGTTCCTCGCGATGTTGCTACTCTTAGTATTGTCATGCTAATACCAAAAAAGACTGTCAATCAAATACGTAATTGATGGGTTCAGATGACTATTACGAAACACCTTGCTGGATATCAACGGCTTCTCTAAAATAACGATGGAGAGGACAGGCATAGTGTCTATTTGGTTTTGTATGTTCATTCAACCATATCACAAACCTTCAGAAAGAAATTGAGCTTATTTGTAGCTTAAGTATTCCCACTGAAAATGCGATATTGTCGAGGGCAGCATGAACTCTCTGCATGACAACCAATATTGCAACTTTCTTCGGCAAAGCTGTTCAGCTGTTACGTGTCTACAGTGGCGCACCCAACTACAAAAGTGGATACAAAAGTGACACCACATCGCCTTTTAAGAAGAGTTCCGGTTTTACAAACCACATTACGATGAACAATGGAATGTATGTGGTCTTCTTCCCCTACGGTAGATTCCTATGGACGCTGCAGCTAGGGGGTGCAAAACCGGTATACCGGGATACCGAATACCAATATTTTGAGCCATTTGCACAATTTTGTATTTCCGGTATTCACAAGTTTAAATACCGTTTTTTCGGTACTTACTAGAAACTTTTTAAATTACCTCCACTATATGTTCAGGAGTCACCAACATAGCAAAATAGCATACGATTTTGTTCTTATGCCTTCCTAACTGGGAATATAAAGTTGCATCCTACAATCAAGAGAAATGACAAAATATGTGAATCGTGCAATGAAGCGGTACAAAGCTATTCTATTACAGGTCAAACCAAAACTACACACGCGCAGGATTCGTAGTCAGATATTCGTATCTGTGAAAACAAGGTTGTAGTTGTAAAGAAAGTACGCGTAATATTTCGATATTTTTAAATTGGTGAGGTTGTTATTGACATAGTATTTGTATACCGAAATATATATGGCATCCGAAAGCGTACCGCAATAGAAATGTCTTACGGTATTTACATAACTATAATACTTTTAAAAATGAAAATGTAAATGTACAAAAGAAACTAACTAATTCAAGTTTGATCAAGTTTATAGTAAATTTTCTTAAACTTTTCACACACAAACCTATCCATATCCAAAAGAATTTGGTACAGTTATCCAAGTTGATGATGACACTAATGTCGATAGTGAAAAGAAATAGTCACTTGAACAAAAATTAAAATTAGTGATAACTAAAATAAAATTCAACAAACCAAAATACAATACAGAAATCAGCTGTGTCTAAACCCATCCAACGAGAAATCTATTTATTTGTAGATGACGGATTTAGAGGTAAATACTTGGAAAAAGTATATCGTACATTGCTAACAGTTGCACAAACTAGCATAGATACCAAAAGAGCGTTTTCGGCAGCTGGCAATTTTTGCACATAATTACATTACAGGCTTAATGACATTATAATTGGTGCATTATGTTTTTTAAGATCACGTTTCAAAAATTTGTAATAGTACAACAGACTGAATAGTGATTTAAATAAATAAGATGTTCATTTACTTGTTTGTGATTCTTTCTATACTGCTATAATTTGTATAAGTTAGAATTTTTTTTTGTGATTTTTGCACTTTAATAAAACTGGCAAATAAAACAACGAAACACCTGTGTGCTTTCTTTCTTTTTCGATCATTTCTACTACCGGCATTAAAACCGGTATCGCGGTATTGAAATCTAAAAAAAATACTGGATACCAGTATTGAACTTTTGGTCCGATATTAAAATTCCTAGTTGAAGCTGATGTGATAGTATCGACAATTTTCGTTTACATGAAACGAACATATCATGTTCACATTACATATGTCAGTTAAAGTTACATTTTTAAGTTCTTTGGCTGTGATTTTAGGTCTCGTGTAGGTCATATTTAAACAAAATAACACAAGGCTGCACTTTACCTCTCGAGTCCTGACCTACCTCGATACAAACCGTTAACATTCCCTGGCCAGTACGCTCTATAGATTTCTCAATAAAGCCATTTTAGTTGCCAAAAAGCATCAGCTGTGTGTACTAATTTTAGACTTTTTATACCCTGAAACTGCCAACAAATTTAATAGCATTTTTCATAAAGTTTGTACACGTACAATAAATGAAATATTGTAGCTTGTTTTCCTTCTTGGTGCTGCAGCAATGTAATTGCAAGCAATACAAGTATATGTTACTCCCACAAATAATAAACAGTTAAAAGTAGTAAAACTTACTCATATGCGTACTATCTTTTTCTATTATTTTAATTTTTTTTTAAAATTCAACGTAAAGCATCTGAAGATGTTTTTTTTTCCCCTTAAGAAAACTCCAAATAAATTAATCTAAGTACTTTTAGGCATTGGTCATGCGTAGTCGATAATATAAATGATTAAAAAAGAAATTACTTGTTCCTTGCTTAAAATTCAAAGAAACTTAAATAACTCAAATATTATCACTCGTTTACTAAACAATAATTAAAAATAAATTATAATTAAAATCTAAATTTTATTTGTTTTTATTTTAGTCAGTATTAATATTATCATATGCATTTCATTTCATTATACAATATCTAAATTTATTTTTTATTAAAAAAAACATTTTTCATATAAAACATTTGAAATATGTTCATATAATATCGCCATAAAAATAATAATTAATCATATTTATTTTAATTTCATGTTAACACGATTGTAGTTTATGCATAAAAAATATACGCGTTTTGCTTACCTGAAGTCTTGAAAAATTATTCATATTATTTAAAAGTTGAGTGTTAGCATCATTTCTATTAGCAGTACTCATATTTACATTACATGCAACTATTTACAAATATTATAAACAAGAAGGAAAATATAAGTTTTAAATGTAGTATATTTAAGATAATATGTCAAGGAAACCTACAGCTTTACTACTGTGTTGCAAGCACGAAGAAGCAAATACAAAATAAATAAATAAGTAATTTAATTTTTTATTTAAAGCATTGAAGAAAAAGCGTATAAGTACAGATCTACTTATTAAAATATTCCTTAATTGAACAAGAATACATTTAATGAAACTAGTAATACGGTTTTTGTAGTAATTGTTGCAAGCACGAAACTTTAAATTTCTAGTTGTGATAATGCTCAATTGTTGCTTGTAAAAAACTGATTTGGTTCAAAGCCACATCTCCCCGACTCTTGCCCGAATGTGTTCCATAGTATTACTGCCACATATGCTTGAAGGAGCCAGTGACAGATTTAAGGCTTACGCTTGGGCCTAAGGCGGTAAATTTTTATGGGCGCCAAAATTTTCGAGGAGGCAAAAATTTGAAATAGATTTTGCTTTTTATCAACTCTAACACCGAATTTTAATGCTCCTTTTCTTGCGTTGACAACCTTAAGATGTCAATAATGATGATAATAAAAAAAATCTTACATCCACGTGATATCTACGATATCTATTCAAATACAGGTATCACCTTACGTATTTATCAAAGTATTCCTCCAACAAATTGGACCGGAGAAAGATCATTTTCTACTCTGATAAGAGTGAACATTTATTTACGTACAGGTATGAAACGGGCTCAATGCAAGTGCAATATTAAGCATTAAAGTACAATTAGTTTAAGACATTGTTCCACAAACTTTCAATATTTGCGACCCAATATTCCATTATAATTTTAATCGCCATAAATAACAATGTACTGAAATCAATAATACAATATGTTGGCGCTAAAGCTACAATACGACTTTAACCTCTTACGTATCACCAGTGTATATAGACGTCTCGCTCAGCCTAAGTATTAATGGGACGTATATATACGTCTTTCCAACGTACGGTTTTTTCTGTGCACTGTCATACATAAAATTATTACGAAGGCTTTGGAATGCATTAAGAAACTCGACAGTGTTTGCGATGGAACTACTTATTTCAGAGGATTTGGCCCTTGGAAAACGATGCATTGGAGATAGAATCGTGTAACTTTCAACCGGCAGTTAAGAGATTAATTATAAATAGTATAAATTAGCAAGACAAGTGTTAAATTTTGTATATAATTTTATGTATGATAAGCCCATGGGGCCACTGGGAATTATTAAACTTATTCTTAACTTAGTATTGTTAACATAATTTTTAAATGCATTGTGCAGTACTGGTACATTTATTAGTGTATTATATCAGTGTAAATGTTTATTTTATTTTTTATTATGCCAGAATGTATTTTGTTTACTTACAGTAAATCAATACTTTTTAAAGTAATATTTTGCCCTACAGTTTGAGAAACGCTGGTTTAAGAAGCTAAGTATGATGATGCCATTAATATATGTATATATATACTTTCGCAGGGATGAAAGCAAGAAACAAATGAATTATATGATTAATTAAATTGATATGAGATTTATTTCTTAAGTAAAAGCAAGTTATTATAAATTGTACGTTTAATTGGTATGTCAAATATATATATATATATATATATATATATATATATATATATTTAATTAATGCCTAAATTCAATTTCTAAATTTAATTCGAATCTATTATTTCTATTCATATTACTATTATTATCATATATAAGGACTTCAAAATAATTTGGTTCTAAAGCGCCATCGAACCTAAAACCGTCATCAGATTGAGGCATCTAGCAATTAGGCATCAAAAAGAACTGGAATACATAACAGTTTTAGCACTTCAGATAATGATTTCTTCTAAGAAAACTTTTCTTCCTTAATACTGGTCGATTAATGAACCTGTGTGATACTGTCTTCTTGTTTACCTTTCGTATAACACGAAAGAAATAAAGAAGAAATCAGCAGATAATATTACTTTTGGGGCGACTGACTAGGAGCAAACGTGACAGGAGAACAAGACCATTAGATTTTATACGAAAGATGCTACTTAAAAGGAGGACGAGCCTTTCCTATCTGGAACGTGTTCGCCAATGAGAAAAGTCAATTCCAAGTGGCGAAAGAAAAGTGAAAGAAAATGAGTTAAGGATTAAGTTGCGAGGGGTGATGTTAGCATTGGCCAACTTATTCCTCTTGGGGAAAGTTAATTGCGGTCAGAGGAGGATTTAATATAATGTCTAGGTGAAAGGAATTTTTTTTTCTTTTTTCCCACACACAGCTGCATTTCTAAGAAAGTGATTAAATTCATTCAATTACGGATATAACTGACTGACATTTTGTTATTTTCAATTTATAAATAAATATTCCCTTATTAATAAGTTGAATTTAAAACCTGAAAAAAATTTATTTATTATTTATCACTTAATTTGCATATGCATAGCTGACATTTGAATTTTTTAAGTCGAGACTTATCTCAAGAATGAATGATTTGAAATATTTTATGTGTAGGTACATAAATATAATTTAATTTCAAATAAACCGTGATAAAAAAATTTTCTTGTTAAAGAGAATATAGTATTTATCACCTTAATATTCAAAAACATATACTAAGTTTCTTTACTTAAGCAGTTTGATGGTAGCTTACAAATATATATGTACCACAATTGTTTAACTACTATATTTATGGAAGCACATATTAAATGTTACGAATGCTTGTAATTTATGTGTTTGAAACTTAAAAACTTTGTTCATGATATTGGATGTGATATGCTTCACTAGCAGTATGCGCCTTCAATGAATTTACACATTACTCGACAAAAATTGTCTCATTGTTGGCATAAAAAAGTTTAAAATATTTTAGCTCAGAACTTTGCCATCCAACAGTGTATCATAAATGATAAAGGATGAGAAATTCTCATTTAAAATATTTTTTTAAAGTTAAATAGATTTGTAATTTAACATTTTATTGACTGAATGAAGTAATGTGCATCATTAATTATATTATATGCATTAGGCACTATGCATTGTTTAATGATTTATTTTTCAAATAAAATTACCTTAATCTCGATTCCTAAGCATTATGTTGATTAATTGCTTTTTTTTCTGAGTATTTAGAAAATTACGTCATAAATTTAAATAATGCATTTTTATAAGAAATGCATGGTACTCACGAATTATTGTAGTCACAAAAATTAAGTCAACATTTTTTCAGGATTCAAAACACACACACAGACACACATTTTGATTATTTTTTTAAGAAAAAGACTGTAATAAAATATTTATATGAATGCACAGAATGTGTGTTTCTAAAATATATTATTTTTCATAATCAACATTAAAATTTCGAAAAATAAATTGATCAAAATTTTAACACTTCCTAACAAGTTTTATTATAAGAACGTAAAACAAACGTCTTTTTTAACCAATTTAAAATATATTTTAGATAAAATTATTCATAAACATTCTGTAACACTAAAACCTGTCACACTAATTCAAGAAAATAGTTTTGAGCTGAATCATAAATCAAGGATTATTTTCCTGACAATTCACACAAATGATTTTAAAAAAAAACAACTATAAGCCCAACGTCATAACATTCTTATCACTATCACTTGTAAGAACGCAAAAAACTGCACCTGAAAGATTTCCTACTAAATTCTTTCGTCATGGCAAGAACATAGATATTATTCTGTGTGCGTTGTATACTTACCATATGTTTCGTGCATTGGTGAAAATCGTCATTGGTACAGGAGATCTCTATTATGAGAATGCCCAACTGATTTTTTTACTATAGGCTAAAGCAAATTAATTCGATTCTGGTAACAGGTTTCAACACCACATTAGCTTTGGAACTTATTTTTGTTGTTCTTATGTCGGTATCTCACATGATTATGTTCTTTAGATTAACCTGTGGAATTATTTTTTTTATTTGATTTCAGATCCTCACTTAGAGTGAAGGAACCACGGTATGTTAATTAATACTGCTATTTCAAGAGTTTTGAAGTAAAAAGGAGGGAAAAGAGATATGGGATTGTAAGGTGTGATAACCAATTAAGTATTTGATGTGTTGTTTGTATAAGAATTTGAAAGTTAGTGAAAAGTTAACAAATTAGATATAAAGATTTAAAAGGAGACACCAATGTCGGCATTTCTATGTTTATTAGAACTTGCATAATCATCCACCAAAATAATTTACTAAAGTGAATATTTGTTATTCTGGATAGGGCCCATGAGTTAATTTCTCTCCTATTGTATATTTACTTTTGAGATTGCCTGAGATTAGTTTCAATAAAATTGTTTGATTGTTACCCTGTCAAATCAACATTCATCTCTCAGAACAATAGAACAAACTCCGATCCATTGTAGCCAATTATATTTGAAGCTGTTTCAGAAATGTATGTCAAATTGAAACATAAATTATTAATGGGTTCAAAAACTCACAATATTTATTATAACCTAGAAATATAAGGAATAATACCAAAGTAAAATTTGTTTCGAATGAAAAAAAATTGGGTAAAAATAAATGCTTGATATTTTAACTAATTCTAAAAATGATAGTCAAAGAACACAAAAAAAGCTTTACTAATTTTCATAAATAAATTGCCAATTCATTTTCAAAATTCAAATAATTTAAGGTATCCAAACACGTTAAAAAAACCAAACTCAGTCAGGGCAGATATTTTTTTTAATTTTATTGAATAGAACAATCTTTTGACTTTATGAAACATACTTTGTTTTGTTTATACACTACCTAGAGGTCAAATTACAATCAATTTTATAAATTTAGAAAAACCGGAAGTGGGGTTTTGATGTACCAGAATTGGGCATTTATAAATTGCTAAAAATCTATCCTGGCGAGTCTGATAACTCAAAATATTACGAATGTATTTCTATAAAACTTTTTGAACCTGATACTTATGTTATTTTCTAGAGAACGTAATAAAATATTTATTATTGTATGAATAATATTTGAGTTATGGCCTGTTACTTAAATAATGGTCTCATAAAAAATGTAACATTTCTTATAATGTTTACTCAATCAGCTCTAAAATTTTCAAATTTTAAAAAAAAATTAAAATTTTAGTACATTTTCTTGATAAATGCATCTAATTTGTTTTAATAATACTTTTACTAATATATGTTTATTATTTTTTCTCTAACTGCTTTGAAGTTTTCCAAAAATATTGCTAAAAAATTCCTTATAATTGTGATTTTTGTAAAATTCAGGTAATTTATTTTAAATTTTGATAATTAAATAGTAATATTCATTGATACTGAGTCTTAAAAAAGCATTTATAAGGTTTTAGTATGTTATTTTGTTAAAAAGTACTCCGAACGTGTTCGGATACCTTAAGAAATACGCTGATGTATTATAAATATTTAAATTGTAATGTAAACTTCTATATTAAAATTGACACTTATGCTTTGAATATATACCGAATCGTTATACCGAATTTAACAATTTAAAGTATAAACTCCTCGAAAATTTTAAATTAGCGTCTAAAAAGATTTCTAACTTTCAAGGAAAAACATATTGATTTAAATATATATGTCAATGGAAGTACTTCAGTACATTTGATTGTTTTTTCAAATAAATATTTCTTTCAATCAGTTTTATAGAAAGAAATAATATAAAAACGATACTGGCGTCACATATTTTAAAACATTCCTCTTTCAATTATGCGTCTAGAAAATTTTAGAAGGATCTTTCTTTATAAAGGTAGTTCTTTTAAATTTTTGCTACAAAAGAATAACCAAATTATATTGAGTTGTTTAAGCCCATATATATTGTGCAATAATTTATATTACTAAATTAAATAACAAAGTATTGTTATAATTTATGGAATTATCATTTTTATTACAGTTTAATCATTTTAATGCATTTCATATTTATGAGAAACAATTATGTTTTTAAAGGCATTATTTTGTATATATGTGTATTTTATTTCTGGAATAAAAATTTTTGAATAAACTGGAATAAGTGTTTTTAATGGTTAAAGAAATATTTTCCGTATAAATTAAAATCAACTTTTTCTTTTTAATAGAGCAGTTTTAACACATATTATCTGAAGATTATGGTGTACTCAAGAACACAGAAAATTCTTACTTAGATTTTAATAACATTAAAATAATTTAAATTTGCATATATTTAATTTATGTATATGGTTTATTCTAATATATTTAAAATTTGTATATAACTAAAAAATTAGTTCATGTTATTCCAAAAAATATAGAATATTTCATAAATACAATAGTATATTAATTTTATTAGCCATTTTAGTAATAAGTGCAAATAATAGATATATTTTGACTTTATTTTAAGCGTGATCATAGCCCTTGTGCGCTAACGTTATTTCTCAAAAATTACAAAATACCTTAAGAATCTTGCAGTAAACAGAATGAAGATTACCCGTTCTCTGGTTGACTTTGATTATGTGTACAGCAGTCCTGCCAAACCTTTTTATCACCAGGGCCTGGTCAACGTTTGATATTTTTACTGCAGCCCACTGTAGGGTGGAAGTTGATTGTTTATATTTTAGATTATTTTAACTTAATAAGTTTAATTAAATTGTATTTAAACATGTCTTCAGGAAAAATACAATTACACCAAAAAATAAATATAAAGAGATTTACCATCTGAAGTCACTCAAATCCAAGTGAAATACACCATAGTAAATAAATGATAAATAATGTAATATTCCTTAGGCGGCCCGATAACATTTGATCCAAGGATTGGAATCGGTCCGCGGCCCGGGGGATAGAGATCACTGATATACAAGACTCAAAATAAATAGGCTATGTTTCAAATAAACTTGTAAATGTGTTTTACGATGTGTTAATGGACAACGTCTATCATCTTGGGTATCTGAGAAAAAAAACGAATTTATTTTTCATCAAAACATCGCTAACAAAAGTTAATAGGTATTTCAATCATTTTCATTATCGAAACATTCGTTCTGTTTATTAGTTTTCCTGTGTAGAATATTGTTTACTTTATTTCATGTATTTGTTCAAATCATTATTGGATCCACAAGGTAAATTTAACAAGAGTAAAAGTTGTGGAAACTAAATTAAAATGGCAAGAGGTGAAAATTAATGATACAGCGTTGATTAAAAAAGTCATTACAAAAATTTATTTGGATTATTACAAAAGTCATAAGCAAAAAGCTATTGAGTTTATATTTGTATACACATAAGAGAAAATATTTTTTTTTATAATCTCTGAAATAAATTTAGCATATTATGAATACATAATTTTAAAACATTTTACTAATTTGCAAATGAATACATATTTAAAAATAATTAAAGGGATATATAACACTTCAGCACATAGACAATTTAATTTTTACTAATTCTTGCTTTGAAAGCTGACCGTGATAGTATTTTGATAATATTTATGGTATTATCATTGTATCACTATACCAATGTAATAAATACAAAACTATAAACAAAACAATGCACCTTAATTGGTTAGAATCCGGATTATCCAACTAGTAGTGTAAATAATTAATCACTCTTCTAACTAGTAGGGAATATACTATTCAAATTGAAGAGCCTATCCTTCAATGAAACATTTGATGGGCAGTTACTGAATATTGTTGACTGGGGATTATCATATAAATTACATATGCTCCTCGTGATAATTCGTCTTTCACTAAGTATTTAGTTCAACAGCGATTAACTGAACTAATGCAGCGGGTGCTATCAATGTGCTTGATTGAGCAACTGTAACAATGAAATTATTTGTCAGATGATTCCAAGTTTCAAAACTGGAAGATATGTTTTCAAGCTAACCTATTTATTACCTTAAATAGTTAGTAACTGAAAACATCATGCAGTGGAGCTCAAAAGTTTTAATAGGAAGGGGAATCAAAAATATACTATCTATATTTTCTATTATGCTAAAATAATTAGAAGGAAATAATTCATCATTACATATTTATTTTGGAATTATTTATTAAATAAATATAAGGATGTCACAGAATTCAACAGATTTTAGGAGAACATTCTCATTATAAAGATTGACAAAGAATATACCAGGAAGAAAATTAATATATAAATAATCGGCTTTTACTTTCTAACCATAGCATATATAATAGATGCCAGGACTTTATACTATGCTTTCTCCTCTCCATAGGTAACTGGCTTTCTTCTAGCCAGGTACATCTACAGTTAAAGAATAAAAATAAGTTCATCTATATTGTATTATACGAAGATGTTGCATGAAGACAATGAACGCTAGTGGAAATGGGACATTCTGGAGGTAACAATAATGAAATACAACATTCGATGGCAGCGCAAAGTTTCCTGGAATTCTACCTGAAGTAGCAGAAGAGATTCAGGCATTTGATGAATTCGAAGAAATCAAAATCGAGACAATATCTCAAATGACTTTTACGTGCGTTGTAGTTGACATTCAAGCGCTTTAATGCAGAATACCGGTGAGTACTAGTAGTTTTGGAGACATAAGCAGGTGAGCATTGGATTACTAGATGTTAAATGAATTCGTGGAGTCCTCCAGAATGTAGCTAACGCGCCGGATGAAATTAATAACACTATACAAAATTCAGCGCGTAGTGGTGGGTTTGAAGAATTTACAAAATTCAGGATGCGCGTGAAACCGCCAGTTTTTAGGTTGTGCGCCGTTTTGTGAGTTCCCGGAGGGCTGGCTTATTCGCAAAGCCCATGAGCGTTCTGTGATTCTTGCATTTCGGTCAGTAGGAAGGAGACACGAAGAACTGCTTAGGTTTCATCTAATTCGATTAATTTTGTTCGAAGACCTCCCAGGAAGGTTCTATTTTCAGATCAAACTGCAGCAAAGTGCTAGTTTTCATTAAATGACTTTCGATATGGAAAATGCAACAGAAGAACACATCCCCGATATTTGACAAATGGATGGCGGAATCTGGCGGATATTTGACGGTATTCCTGCGCGGAGTTCGGCGCTGACGGTTCATAGAAGGGATGCAACATATATCGTGCTCTAACCAGCAATATGTATATCTATAACTAACAATGCTTTCTTTGATGCACCGTATTATGACGCCTTGGGGACGCGCCAAGATAACCATGGAATTAACAGCGTGCGTTGGCAGGAGGTGGAGACTGGAGTAGTTAGAGTTCGCTGGACGCACGCGCATCATGCGCGTACCAGCTGGCTTTCACCTCAGGCGGCTGTTTGGAGCCGGAGTTTCGGCGTTCAGATTCGGCGGTTGACCCTTGAACACTCTTGTGTTTTCTTCAAAGGCGATCTGAGCATTTCGTCGGCCGCAAAGAGGAGCATGCGATCGGCTTTGATCAGAATCCGAATTGCGTGGAAGGGATGGCGGCCCTCTTTGAAGTTGTGGATTCTTTCAGAATCGGCAGTCGTGTTGGATGAAATCAATAACTATAATGTCGTTGTATGTATTAGGATTACGATTCAGGAGGGTGCGACGGACCGACGTAGTCGATCGCATCCCCTCAATTACGCCACTTCTCCACGTGAGACGAGCCGATTGTCATGGCTGTGACGGATGGCTCAGTCACATCACACGGACCATAGCGCAGCCACATTGGGTCTGGCATCGATTTGTTGAAATACCTTGCGTACCATTCGACGCCGTTTACAGCAGAGTGGTCTACTGTCCGCAAGACCGTTGTATCTACGCTTGTCACTTGAGACCACAGACGTCTCGCTGCTTATTAGTGTGAGATAGAGGAAAGGATGGGACTCAGATGGAATGAGGTTGATATTTTGCCTGACGAGTCTGCGCATCTGTCTGCCAGAATACGATGGTCGGATTCGAGTCTGCACAGAACACAAATGATGATGGAGGTAAACTTTCGGACGAAGCTGCGTTATGCCTCCACCACTGGTCCTGCGCAGCGGATGAAATTATGGTATGGGGCGGTGTGGATTAATATCTCGCGCACTCCTCTAATTACTTATTACAGTACTTTGGCAGGCCGGCCTTCTCGCTCTCCGAGGTGTTGAATGCAGATGTCAGCCTGTACCTTCGGGACTTTGTCGCCGGCTAGCCATGGCTAAACAACAAGATAGTGCGCGTTCGCATTGGCCGCGATTTATCCGAAGAGGTTTCCTTGTCAATCTCAGATTAGATTGGCTTCCTGACCGGCTCGCTCGCCACAGTCTTCGCCGTGGAAACGTAGCCAGATCGCGCCGTTGGCTCAGCGGTGGCCGGAACCTACGCCCCAACTGCGCACCAGATAGACGTTCAGCGGTATTGTGGGCTGGCCGGGTCTGCTGGCGCCCCAGAACATATCCAGAATCTCTTTGAATCAATGCCGAAGGGCGTGTGGCGGTGGTGATCTCCAGCAGTATGGCGCCTCTCGGGCTGCGCCTGGTTCTGGCGAATTCCGCCACTGCTTCCGGTCTATAGATTTAATCGGTGATGCCTTGGTCAGTATGTTATCACCTGCAAAATTAAGATTTTGTTACGGTAGCTTTCCTTGTCTTTCTTGGTGTTAGATTTACGGTGGGCCTTGTATGTATACTTATATATGTATATATATAGGCATATATGTTCATTATTATTAATAATGTACGTTTTTCGAAATCTTGAACATTGTCCTTTCTTAATCCCATGTTCTTAGCTATGCTCATAAATTTCACATTTTGATCTTTTGTTGACGTCGTATACAGCCGGACTATTAGTCACAGTCACAAGTGGGATATTCGTGGTTGCCTGCTGTGATTCCGTCGATTCAATCTTGTTTGTGTGTGAGTCTGGGCCATCAAACTTTACCATCTAAATAAACTCTAACTTTAACTCTATATAAAAAAATAATTGCACACAACATAATAGCTAGTTCCATAAGGAATTGGCCCATTAGTTAGATTCCAAAATATTAATTTTGTAGTTGATTTTTCCCTCCATGCAACAATCAGTATACATATTTTTGCTGAACGTCTTCATTTTAAAAGAAACCATTGGTAATGCTTCCCAGGCAGTGGTATGTGTGGTCTTTAATGTGGTCAATATCACGGTGAGATTTCAATGAAATGCAAGTCTTTCACTTTCACCCTCCCTGGCTGATCCCACAGTGCAATTCTGGAACAAAGAAACGTTGATGTGGTATGAATTCATTAACATCATAGGATCGTATTTTGATAAAATGTCTCACTTAAAGTTTGATGATGATTGGAAAAAGGAAAATTTTACGTACTATTCTAAGAAAATTGTCAACAATTGTTTTTGTTTCATTCATAATTGTGATTAATACTTGGCTGTGGCATGATCATTAGAAAATTCAACTTACAATTGTGGAATTCAAGCTCAGCTGCCTAATGAGTGCAGTAGGAGGTTAGAGTAATGAAAGTTTTCAGCGAAATGTATTTATGCTTATGATTTTTAATGCATGAAAATTGTGCATCATTTTAAAATCTTAATGGGAAATAGGAGCTATTTTGTAGAAACTTGAATGGGGTTGGCCAATAGTTTTCTTTTCGAAAGTCAAGTTAAATTGGTATCTTTCCTCAAACCCCGACTCACAAACAGATTCGTTTTAATTAAATCAGAAAATCATTTTTCATTCTACTTGCTGACTGCGTTAATAGTCCTAGCCTATGATGGTGATTAATGGCAGAGGTCTGGCTAGCCAACGATAGGATGAAGGGTGTCAATTTTCACATTTTCAAAACAGTGCTCATATACCTGAGTCTGTCTGCAGGAGATTGTTTTGCCTTATTTTCTCAGAACAGATGTATTACATTTTACCTCATGCCCATATCTTCAGAGTTTCAAAGGACACTTACCTGTATACTTCATATACAGGTGGTTATCAAAATAATGAAAATGTTTTTAAAAGCATTTTGTAAGCATTAAAATATACTAATAGTTAACTGGATTTTTCTCAAAAAATATATTCTTGTAGCATGTGGTAGTTTTATCAAAGTTCTTTATGTCTTGCATTTTTCAAGTTTAAAGATGTCAAACTGTAGATTTTAAAGGCCATATTTTGGGAGCCTCCCTGGCAGGGGCCTGTTGTAGGCCATGGCTTTTATCCCTACTTCAAATGCCGGTGTCCCTAAAATCCTTGGCAGCATACATGGCCGTTGCAAGACAGGCTCAACCAAAGCAAGGAAATGTGGTAGCTGGAAGAGATGCTCAGTAAAGGATGGCTCAGTGTGGGAGACGGATTCCAGCCTGAGTCTGAAAAACGAACAATGGCAGCAATTGTGACAGCAGTGATCAATCAGCATCCGGTTCTCCAGTGTCAATGAAAATGACTGACAGCTAGAGAATGAGATTCAAATAAAGAAAATTCAAAGATAAGATTCAAACAGATTATTTGTTTCTTGAAACAATCCCAGCCTCAGTCATCCTAGATTGTAGTGCCTCACAAAATCAGTCGATTGATAGAGTGAAATAAAGTAATAAGGTCTGAAGAATCTTCTTTCCCACTTCTCCCGCCAGCAGCCTGTAGGTGCACTTTTTAAAGGCAACCTGCTGGGTTATGGATAGTTGGCTTCCTGCTGTCAAGCATGGAATGGAAATCTGTCTTGGTGCTGCATGGCTGGCATCATGGCTCTACTGAGATCAATCCTCGTGACACTGGATTGAGTATCAGCACGGAGGCGCTAGAGCAACATTTTATCTGACTGTGGTCCATCAGTGTTGTAATTAAGGCTTTCTTTCTGCAGGGAGACGGAGATTTTGGGATGACCATGTCAGAGGATGTAATTTAGCTAATATTTATGATTGGTTGTGAATGGTTAGGTGG